>DWNY01000371.1:0-16974 GCA_018250635.1 Telegonus apastus | reverse complement strand
TATTCTTTTACAGTATTTACTATGTACATAAATAAATTTAATTTACATATAAAACGCATTAAAAGTTATTATAAGAAACAGAACTGCGAGTACGAGGAGATAAAACTAATAATTAACTGTGGATGTTATTAATTGAAAGTAATCATTTCAGTTGAATATTTGGTTAAATAAAGATCAAATAAAACAAATTTCTCTCGTAATAATTAAGCACTATTGTTTTAGGCTTACCGCGCATTGGCTACTATACATATGTTGAGCGATAGTTGCACAATGCAACAGGCTACCATCTTGTCGTTTAAGTTACTGAGAAGTGGTCTAAGGCGCTGTTTTGTCCTGCTTTTCAGTTCATTACAGTATGTCGTTTGATGTTATTCTAACAATATATACTTACATTAATTTAACATATATGTAAATCAGAGGCGTTCTAACTTGGTGTTCCGGGTAGCAACGTATCTGTGGTTGATAGGTGGTGTCAGGTAGGATTCTTATCATATCAGAGCTTGATCGCAGATTTTCAATAGCAGTAGTCGACACTTACCATGAATAGACTATATATAAGTTTCCTCCTATCCTGTAAAAATACTGTCGTGATCGATTTTCTGCGAGTCTATGTATCTATACAAATAAATAAAGTTGAAGTAATGTGAACAACCAATTACAAACACCACTATTACAAACAAAAACACCGTTACAAAAAAATGTCTGTCTATTTGGCTGAGATAATTTTCTAAACGGCTTGATTAATGTCGATGGGACTTTCATTGGAAGATAGCTGAAAGTCTAAGGCGTAACATAGGTTAGTTTTATTTTTGTACAAGCATTAGCGTACGCTCTACGCATGCGACCGTCGCGGACGTTGAAGTCAGTTTCTACTAGGTGTATTAGAGTCAGTTATCATATTAGAGCCATGTATTACTTGTTTTAAAAACGTATGCTACTTTTATAACTCCTTTAACGCGGATGAGACCGTGGGGGTCAGCTAGTAGATGTATAAACTACTAGGCGCAGAACAAGTTCTGAGATGTTACGTCTTAACTACTAATTAAACGCTAAATCTTATAGTTGCGAGTTGTAGTAGTCAACGTACATTCGCCCTTAGTGGTAATATACAAATAATGAAAAAGTTAGGCTTTATAAAAATGATTAGGCTTTGTTATGAATATAAATTACTAATGAATAGCAAATAGAGAATACGCATGCCGTTTTAAGTGTCTAGTAAAGAGGTTTGTCGCACCATGTTAGCATAATTCATTCATATTATGTCGCTTTTGTTCTCAAAATATGTATATGAAATATTGTACGCAACCTCGTTAAAACTTTTGAACTCTTAATAAACTTGTCTCTGTAGTTGGTCACGGTCTAAAGTAGTAGTATTAAAATCATATCAACATTTATTTGATTTTAGTGTACTTATAAATATTATAATATATACGAGTATATGTAGCTACTGAATCAGAGTATCGCCACCAAGTTCTGTATTAGTACAAAGATTTCTAACAAACAAAAGTATAATACTGAGAAAAAAGAAGTAAAAGAAAAAGTATGTAAGACAAATTAAAGGGAAGAACCTTCCCTTCCTTTTCAAAGAGAAAGGAAAAGTGGTATATGGTGGTGGGAGTGGTGCGGGATGTTTTCTCATCGTTTATCGTTATTTTTCCTTTGTCGAGCAAGTCCATTCTATACGGCATTAATTCGATCTGATATTGCTACACATATATCATTTCAATGGATAATATTACATGGACATATATACGTACGAATATTGTTAGTTAATTACTTATTGTTATTTTTTTATAGGATACAAGTAATAGATGAGCATGTAATCCACTTAAATGTATGTGGGTAATGCCACTAATGGATACCTGAACAAGCCCAGATAAATACGAATCCTACCGGAGGTCGACGATGCGTTGCTAACTTCTCGCCTCGTATAAGTATGTCTCCCTGTCGTCTTGGTTGAAGAAATTTCGTATTTCACTTAGAACAAAAGTTCAAACTATTTTCAAAAGTTTGAGTTCTGAATTACTTTTCCTTAAATGACATTCATAGGACTTCCGCAGAAATTTGCGTTTTGTTATAAGTAAGTCGGCAAATTATAACGGATTATTACTATTAGAACTTTTCAAACTAATGTCTTCAACATTTTCTTAACGTATAAAATAATTCCAGGAAAATCATGAATAATTTCACGAAAATTTTATAAAAAGAGGATTATCAGTTTATTGTACAAGTATATATTTTTCCAATAGAGTAAGAAAGCCAGCCTAAAATGTGTCGATCGAAAGAAAAAAGAAAGCAAATGAGACTGTCTATCTGTCTCTCTTTTTCTCTATATGTCTCATCTTACCTTTTTTATAATTTGTTGGACACTCGTACATAAATGTAAATTAAGCTTAATATAAACCTTTAAAAAATGTCTACCAATTCATACTTCATCAGCTCATACCACCAAAAGAAATTGACCAGCTCCCAGCACCAAAAGAAGCTTGGGCCATTATGCTTTATTGGATTGAAGAGTCACAGCGATTATGAAAGCCACTTTATATTTATAAATCAGAACAATCACAAACACAAGTTGCCTGGGCAATAAATTCTGTTCTTGTTTACATAAACTCAACCCAGTAGATTACACACAAGAGAACTATAATAACTGAGCGTTTAGTTCTGTAATTGAGCCGGCGCGCCCACGTTGTTGTCTCGGCACAAATTGCATTATCGAGATGGAACCGAAATCTCGTAAACTGACTGTAGTCTTGAAAGTTACTGCAAATGTACGATGAGTGGCTGGTATTCACATATCGCATATTACACGTCTTTTAGTTCTATAGGTCGTATCAAATTATGATTTAGTTGTTCTAACTTACACATGATTGTCTTAGACCATGGTATCATTGCCCGCAAGCATAAAGTTGACTGATTGGTCTAATGTCAGTCTTACAGCAAAGCAATTGAACTGGAAAACGAGCAGTCCCTTTGATGATAAGTGGTTGCTCTCGATCGTGAACATCTATCATCTCTGACGTGTTTTCTTGAGATTGGCCGATGCGACACTATAAAGGATTGGTAACTTATTTGTGATCGGCTTCACGTAGAACCTCTGTTTTATATGGTAACAGATGTCTAAGGCCGGCAGTGGCATTAGGTCAACTGCACACTCGTTTGCAGATATTAGAAAAAACTGAATTATTGTTGCAATAGTCAGTCAACTCAATTTAGACATGCGTTAATGCTACAAAGTTTAACTGGCGGTAATCGTATCACGGGAAATTTTGTAAATACAAACGACGAGCGCGAATCACTTGCAAATTGGCCCGTGGATCCGACGCGCAAGTACTAATCCGTTTACACACGCTTAACTGACTCGTTTGACATTGGACGGGCAGGCGACAAGCGATGAACTTGTACAAACAAACGAAAAAGCCAGTAGCTTCTAATTAGCTAATAATGTTAAACAATGCCTCTAGTTTGTTACGTGCATACATGATTTTGTAACTTGTATGGATGAGTTGCTTGTATAGTAAAATCAAATAAAATGAATTTTAATGCAAGTAGCATTAAAAATTCGGATCTATTCTGACTCACTTGCTATTCGCGGTATCTGTGTGTGATACTCTAACTCACGATTTTCCTGAATATTTCATAACGAATGGCTGTTAAAAATATTCAAAGATTGGATTCGCAATTTAAAGGAACTTTTATAGTTTTTGGTTGCATAGTTACTTCTTTTATGGTTGTGTGGTTGCATGATTTTACCTATGCATATTAGCGCCGCAGTGTTTGGCTTAAATGTCATAGTAAAGTAAATGTATTGAGGTGGTCGAAATAGGGCACTAATTGGTATATCCAGTCTGCATATTAGTGGTTAGCGTTTTAAGCCCTATATTATAATAGGAGAACAGTGTCAAGTAGGGACTTAAGTGTGTTACAGCCATTTATTTCACTTTGTTTTATGACTTTTTTTGCACTTAGGATATTATGATTAAATTATGAGAAATCCTTTAATTAAGTTAAGTTTCTTTTTTTTATTACTAATTGCTGGGTATGTCCTTTCGATACTCGGGAAAATTTAGAGCGTTAAGGGTCTGCTTCAATACGAATGAAAATGAATACCGCAAGAGTGATCAACCAGTCCTATTGCTTCCAACAAGATTTTTTTTCTAATTTCTAACAAGATTCAAGTAGCAAACTAACATACACTCCACAATATATTAAGTAAGTAATCACTGCTGGGGACATCTGTTACGGATCATATAGAATAGGAGGTCTGCTTGACGCATTATGTACATACATAGATGCGCCGCCACTACTGAAGACTCATATGGTCACCTCAGAGACATTCACGCTAGAAATAATATAATAGTGGTTGTACTTATCCGGACGAGATATACTGTCTCTACCACTATTCAAATGTGTTTTACGACAATTGATAGCCAGATCAAATGACAAAATTGTGAAGAATGAGGACCTTACCCCTATTAAATGGGTGCATGAATCTGATAAACTGTGAGTGTCAGCATGAACCGTCTTACGGGAGCTAATTAGCCGGAGGCGGTTCATTAATCATCCCTGGCTCACAATATCGCTTTATGGTAACAAGGATAAATACCAAAGAATAGACTAATAATCCTGCTAATAATCTGCGAGCCTGACGTTATCGTCAGATTATACTCCTTTATATCCGTTTTTTGTAATTATAAAATAGACGACTTTTGTTACAGAATAACAAGTTGAACAGATTTATTCATGTTCTTTTAATCTAAAATAATGTTGAAGTTTAATTAATGTTATTTTTTTAAGGAAATCTCTGTATTTTAAGTACAAGTACCGTACTGTACCGTACCGTACCGTATCGTGTAAGGACCAACCATTGTATTCAATGTTTTAATATAATGACTTTTTTTATTATTATGAAGTAGTAAACGAGCATGCGGTCCACCTGGTGGTTAGCAGCCACTGCGTCCATAGACATCTGCGGTCAACCTCATATATGATTAGAGAGATTGTTCATTGGAACATTAAGTTAGAACGCCCCCGATACGTACGTCTCACTTACCACACCCTTCAAACCAGAACACAGCGTTACGGCTGTTACTAGGTAGGAACAGGTGTGGCGGTGGTGTCGCCTGAGTCGTTTTACTAGGTGTTCTACATTTAATCTTAAAATAACTCCACTATTAATGTCTGTAAGTAATTCATTTACACTTAGAATATTGCGTGTACGGATGTCAGTTGTCATTCCTTATATAACAAAGATAAAGGAAACTCGACATAAAAGAAATCCAAGCGGGGACGTTCCACAGCTGAACCGTAAGACCTATTTCATTTCGAAGGCCCTCGGCACGCAAAGGTCGATCCCCAAGCCAAGTGTAATAATTAAAATATACAGAGAACAATGATACGTCTCGCTTTGCTCAATGTTTATTGACGGGCAACGGTAGCGTGAACCCTTTGCGATTTCAATTTGCCGAGGTCCCGGGAGCTTCTCAGTAGAAAGAGATAGACGAAGATTAACCATGAGTGCGATAAGGACGGAAAAAGAAAGTTTGGTTATAATAAAAGCAAGTTCTGTTTAGAGAGTTCCATTAGAACGCTCTATGTGGGGTGTCATTTTATTATATGGGCAATACGTTGGACATTAACGAAGATACAGCTGTAGTAGGAAAAGTGGACGCTAAATATTAATTAAACTTCTCATCGTCTTATCGGCACGGACTTAGAACATTATTATCATTCAATTTTTATATCCAAATATTTACGTGGCTTGTGTTTTTAACTGGCCAAATTTTGTGACCTTTTCTAAATGTTAATAAAAAGATAACAGCTCTGTGTTCAACAATATAATTTCTATTTTACTCGGTAGCTAACTGAAAAATTATTAAGGGATCGAAAAACCTATTTCAGTTGTTTCAATTTCCATTCCATTTGTTTCTTTTCAGTCAGTTAGCTCTCGACTCAACGAAATTTGTGAAGGCAACTAGCAAAACAAAATATCTAGGAGTATTTTGAGTAAATATAGGTCAGACAACGCGGTTTACACACTATTTTATAATGCTCCATTATTAAGAGTAGCGTTAATGCATCATGCGCGAGTTATATGATATGCAAAGTATTTTTTCTTGTTAAGTATAAAATAACGACACTGCTCGCAAGTTCGCTGCTGTTCAGCAAAATTAGTTTTTTGTGAATCCCAAATTTGTTCAAGTAGAAAAACATGACATATTTTATTTTAAAATCAAAATGTAACTTTTACAAAACTAATGATATATTTATAATGACTAATGAGGAAAACCTATAAAAATGTTAGTCAATGCTGTTCATAAATAACCGCATTCGTCAAGTACAATGTCAGAGATCCCTATTTTTCATCGGTTTTATATAGAATAAATAAAGTTTCATTGTTGCATGGTCACTCGTACATAAAACGTTAATGTTCAATAACATGAGATTTAATCCTCGTATTTCTACTTACAAAAGCCTTAAATGAATGTGTTTAGGTCAAACATCGTAGCCGCGCCTACGCCTCGTAGCACCTGTGTCAGGGCTACTCGCTACGTACATATGTATATTACCTACTACGTAGCATACATTTGTTTGTATAGGAACTTGATTTTCGTTTTTTTTAATAAATACAAAAACTATGTTTTGAAGTCATGCTGTTAAATACAACTATTATAAAATATATATAAATCTATGTTTAAAAGAAGAATATTGCAATTTACAAATTCAGGAAATATATAAGATATTTTAAGTAACGATAAAACGCCAATATCCCAGTTAAATGCAAAATGCATTGTAGGAGATTAAATATTATTTTTAAGTTTCAAAGAGCACGTTAATCAGTTGGTCGTGCTTGTAATTATGAGATAATAGTCGGATGCCTTCGGCTGTTTTGCAAAGTTCCGACGAGGTTTCCACTATTATTCTCATTTTAGTAGATAATGCTCGAGGCTTTCTCTAGTCTTAGAGCCCCGAGCTTAGCGGTCAGCTAAATGGTTTATAATTATTTTATATTATTTTTTTATAACACTGAAGCTGCAACACATCTTACAGTAATCAATCATCTATAATAACAATTTAACCAAAAACAATAGCACTTAGCAACGGAGAAGGTAAACTTCGTGAGAAAAATCTGCACATCTGAGAGTTCTTAAAAAAAAATACCTAGTTCTCAAAGGTGTGTGAAATCTATCAATTTGTACTTGGCCAGCGCGGTGAACTATGGCCTATAAGCCCTCTTACACCGAGAGTAGACCCATGCCCAGCAGTGGGACAATAATGGATTAACGACGGCTGATATGAAAGAGAAATAAATGACACTGTAGAACCGCCTATGTCGAACCAATAATACTTCTATCACCTGTTCTACTATCAAATCAGTACTCTTCATGTAGTAGAATTTTCTATTTGTTGGCCAATTGAATGGGTATGTTAAGAACTATCTTTTAGTGAATAGATAGTACACTTATCAGTTAAGAAACTTTGAACGGAAGTCTGATTAAGAATATAAACTAGTAGAGTAATGTATGAGATTTCTGCATACTATTCCAAAATAGGTGAACAGGTCCACGAAACAAATGTAGTGTGATGTCATGTACGAAATAATCGTCCATCAGATCTATGTTCAATATCCCCCAATGAGATTTTTAATACCACACTTATCATGAGTGATGACAGCAGTGGGTATTGATATTAAAAAAGAAACCGCTGCTACCCATCTTCAGGATTTTATCTCTTATTCTCCTTCTACGGCATTAGTGGGAAGACAGGGAGTTATGCTCCCATAATACACCACATTGTACAATAGATGAACAATACATGTGACACAAAACGGTACAAAATAATTGGGAGCAGTAATATACAATGTTTTTTCAAATAGATTGTTCCCATTCAAGATTTATTTCAATTGCCAAATTTATCTAAGAACTCGTTTATTATGTTCTGCGCGAACTTTCTATAAATATTTTATACTTAATGTAACAAAGCGGCATGTATCTTCATTACTTTTAATTTATTAAACTTTGTTTTAACTCCAAGCGCCGTTGTTAGAAATTCTCAAGACGGTTGAATTTCCCACCACACATCCGAAAGTTTAGAGATGTCTATCAAAGTTATGTTCCCTAGCCCTAAACATTTGAGCAGTTTTGTTTTACAGTTCGTTAAATAGTTCGAAACACCCGATGTCTTAAGTATTGTTAAAGTTGGACCTCGCGTCCTATAAATAGGTACTGTATACGCTGTTCAATGCTGTTATATGTTCAGCGCTAATAGGTTCTGTTTGAAGGGTGTGGCAAAACTGTGGTTATCCTCAGGTAGGATTTTTGTCTTGTCAAGGGTTGATTACAGGTGTTCATTAGGGGCAGTGGATTATTCGATGCTTGCTGTTAGGTTTGTATTATCTGCTACTATATTTGTATTATCAAAAATACAAGGTTTTTTACAATAGTAAAGTTGTAAACCGTTTTCCAAATTTGGATAAAATATAGTAATAATATTAGTGGCGAGAACTGTTGGTCATCTATCGTGACGCGTCAAACGCGACCATCGACAGTACACGTCCATTAGTTTAATACGATTTCCCTTGTTTCGAAAGTGGCTCAAAAAGTAATTTCCATTGTAGTGTAACGTACAGAGCGTAGTGTAATACAATTATATAAAAAATACAACGCTGCTCCGCTACCGAGCACGTGCAATACTCATAAAAGTGTCTACCCCCTCTCCCTCCCGAGTTTGTGACCCCAGGACCCCTGTCTCAGAGCATTCAGTCTCCTACAATATTAGCTTTAATAACAAACCAAAATATTCTATGTACATTTCCGTTTCGGTGCGCACCGAAATGTAATGTAGTAAAAATAAAATCGCGGTATAAATAAGCCGCAAAGGTATAAATACTCCGCTCACCCGAGGAAACATTCTGCGTTGTTTTTCGTATACACCACCAATGTACTGTTTGTTTTGGCAGCAAAGATATTGAGTGATCACTACAACTTATGACCACTTAACAAATCTAAATAGTGCAGATTTTGTATAGGAAATAGCTGCGAAACACGTTGCTACATCTTATGAAGGAGAATATCTCATAAGACAACGAAGATAATATTTATACATTAAATTATACATTAATATATATGCACAACTTTTACATGCTTCTATTACCATGACTTTTCAATGATCTATCTGATCACATTCACAATTCAAAGCAATAGTCTCTATTCCAAAAAGTAATAGAAGAAAATACTTCTTATGCGGTTAAAATTAGGCGACGTGAAACTATCAATAACCTGTGAATTATATAAGGTGTACATGAATCACCGTGATATGATGGTAACACTCAGGTAAGTATATTTGCATTACATTGCATTACTTTTTAAGACAAAAAACCTAATTTTTTAGAATGAATTGACTTTGATAGCCATACTCGTTTGATATTCACATTGTTATGACGAAAATATTTCTTCCCATCCCCTCTTTTCTTCATTTGTAGGCACCATATTTAAAAATTGTATAGCCTCTGTAATCTAACGACAAAACTGAAGCATTTAAGGCTATGGGCGTGCCAAAGAAATGGACATACATACGCTCTAAAAACGTTACCCTTCTTCTGACGCAATTTATTATTACTGATAATGAGTTTTTAATTTGCAGATAACTTAAAAATATCACAGACTCTTGCTGAAATTAGGACTTTGGATCACACCTTGAAGGACCTACTTAAGAAACTGAGCAAGCACAACTATTTAACTAATCATCTGTCAACATTAAATAATACTTATGGGTTGTTATGTTAACCTTTGAGAATACAAAGAATTTATCAATATGAATATCAAAATATTTGATCGAAATTATAATGTCTACTTAACTCAAATAGTATCTCTAACCGACTGCAGAGAATGGCATCAAGAGTTCTCAAGATAGTTCTAGTGATCAAGTTTACTTATACTTCATTGATGCAAACTAACTCAAATGTACTGAGTAGAACTGTTATTCTACGAAATTACTTGTCATTACGGGAGAATTAATTGCGACATATTACGTATATAAGTAGCTTGCAGTCCACCTAATGGTGACAGTGATGCCGCCGCAGTCGTACCATAAAGAGTTCTTTACCTTTGTACCTTTAACCGCAAGTGGACACTGCAAGTAGCTATGCCCTGTGGTCTTACTGGATTAAAACAGTGCATTGATAGATATAGCCTATAACCAGTGCCAATGGACGGCTTAGCAGACAAAAACATTTTTTCAAACCTGACGAAGAAATAATTTCTACAGCATTATAAAATTAATATACGTATTATGAACGTAAAAAAATGGTGACAATTTAATTGAAAAGTCTCATTGTACATACTCGTACGTTACCTTTGTAGTATAAAATGACGTCTATTTTCCTTTGTATTTGCTTTATGTATTTTAAGCTTTATGAGTAACAAAGGTATACCGTATGACGTAAACTTTTGACTGGTCTCGCAAAACATGTTGTATGAACAATTCAAATAACAATTTTGCAACAAAAGGCAATTTAAATCATATTAGCCTTTAATCAATCAATATTCCTATGTGCACAAAAACTACGAAGATTTGTAGATATTTTTGAAAATATTTCATTTTTACTGTACCTATGTCCCGGAACTTCAATTGTTCACATTTCACTTCTAAAATCGACAAGTAATATTCGCCATTCAGGTTTCAGCTACGCTCGGTTAAAAGTGAAAGAATTTGTAGAATCTAAAAAAAACTAACGGATATTTGATAGGAATCCAGAATGGCTATCGTGCTGCGAACGAGAGAAATCCAATATGGTTCAATTTTTAACAACTGGCCTCTGAATTTCTAAAGTAAAAGATAGATTGAGGTGTAAAACTACACGGTGTGTCAATCAATTATTATCTGAAAGAGTACCCAATGTATGTACCTATATATTTAAGATATTTTTGATCAATAAATCTTTGAAATCTTCAAAAAATATTTTTGAAATCTTATTTGTTAGTTTTGAATAGCTCCCTCTCTTCCCGTTGATGTCGTAGGAGTGTCATGGGACTAATGCAGATAAAACCCTAGACATGGGCAGCAGCGTCTTCGTGAGTATCATTAATACTTACTGCAGCTTACCAGTATGCATGTTAGGCACGATGATTTTTGATAAAACCTCATTAGAGAATGCCTGTCCAGTTCCACAGACTACCTAAATGGCTGATAGATGCGTATTCAATGAAAAGAACGAGCGAGAACTGAGTTCTCTAAATTCAAATTGAAGACAGTAATGTACATATCGATTCAAATGGCTTTACTAAGCTACAGAACAAACAATAAATGACAAGATACAAATTCCCAACATGTATGATTAAATGAGAGCAGAGCAAAACGGAAAAAGTAAGCTACGAATCGGTAATTAACACCGGGTGAGTCAGTCGACTAAGCCGGGCCATTGTCGCGATGAAACGAAATAAAACAAGCGGTCAACCATTGTTTCTGGGGGATGGGGTGAGCCCGTGCCGTGAAACTTCGCGGACAATATTGCAATACAAACCACCGAAACCTACGGACTTTGTCACAAATGACACGAGGCTCAGTTGCGATTATTGTTTCGTAAATTTCGTAAAGAAATAAATACAGCAGTGATAATGTATGCAGCTCGGCCTGTCTATCGGAGTCCATAGTATGAAAGCAGGTACGCCCCTCGAATGTTACAGATTTATGTGCGTATGAAAATTAATAATCATTTGCTTTAAAATTTCAGAGTACTTTAAAAAATAATAGGTTCTTAAAGGTGTGTGAAGGGTTCGCACTTGGCCAGCACGGTAGACCTAAGTCCCTCTCTGAGGATGATTGGTGCTCTGCAGTTGGCCAATAATGAGTTGACGCAAATAAATAAATAATGATGCAAAGTCCAGGGCGCTCAAACCTTATTTGAATTACAAAAAGGGGACGCATTAAAACAATCTAAAACATTCGTGTCCCCCGGTATTTTGAGTGGAGATTGCAAAAATATCTCCACTTATCTCTATCTGTAATAAAATAGACCCTCTGTTATTTTATTATGAATCGAAAATGTTGAGTATCAATGTTTTATTCATTGTTTATGACGGATAATGTAAATATTTTTCCTGTTTATGAAATCATTACCCAATAAGAGCACACCAGTATATAAGACGTCATAATGCTTAGAACGTCTTAGCATCGCTAACTATCTGCGAGCTGTAAGTACGGAAACTATTTCGCGGATCTGGTTTACACGTGGAAATTCATTATAGTATCATAGGAGTTCAGAACTGGCGGGATATTTATCAATAAACCTGCGGGCATTAGTTGGAAGTTTTGCACTGCAACAATCACAGAAGTTACACATTGTTCAGCTATTGTTCACACGCAAGAACTTCTATCACGAAACTTTGTATGAGCATCCTTAGCGTACGTCTCTTACTATTTGTAATTATAAGTTCGGGTATTTAATATACGCAAACATTAAAGGGAGTGAAAAGCTCAGTGGTACACGATTCGGTTTCGAAAGTTGCTGCTTTGATTTGAATCTCAAAGCATTTTAGATATTAAAAGTGCTTATTTTAGAAAGTGTGTGAATTCTAAGTGTCATCTTGTCCAATACCCGGGACTATATGGCAATATTATTTTTATTTCAAAAAGTGATCTTACCCATTGTAGTATATGCACAAATAATATAAAAAACGTATATAAATCCTGAACTATTGACATATGATATCTAAAAAAACCATAACCGGAAAGCACATACAGAACGGGACAACCGAACAATCAGACACTTGAAATATCTTCAATAACCCGAATTTGGCCTCATCAAACGCAAATGACGGGTGATTCAGTAAGCCACCAGCAATGTAGGAGCACTTCGCGTCAAATCCGCGTCAAGTGCTTCAAATTGCTCCCACCCACCCTCGACTAGCCCCCCTTATGATAAATGTTGGGAAAATTGAAATCACGTTTCGTTTCCCGTAGTAATACCGCGATATCAAGGTATGAATGTGTGAATGACTGTTTTGTGAGACGAAATATCAACGCTAAAAGGATGTATTGCACTGAATGGAACGTATTCAACCATTGTGAGGTTGTTCCTGCCAATAATGAAATACGATTAACTTACGCACAATGGAACTGAAGCCCGGTCTTACCGAACAATTTGTAATGATTTGCAATATATAAGCGGGATATAAGATAGTTAACAGTATCTCGTGGTTTGATATAATACGATTGTAATGTAAGTTCATTAATCATTTTTTTTGCGTTTAACGACTTGAAGTGGTTATTTGTACATAACAATGTTTACAAACAATGCAAAGTTAAGCTGTGTGATGTTTGGGGACGTTTATTATGTTTCAATGTTTTGAGTCTCAAGGCGATACAGTTAACTTGATGTTTATTTTGCCTCGCCTAAAGAAAGTGCTGTGCATGGGCGTACATTTTTCTACATAATATGTAACAAGGATCTTTTTAAAAGAGTATATTTTTTCAAATTATTTATGTTTTCAAAAAGAGTAATAATAATATACTCTCTTTTTGAAAAATCATATGCGTTTCTGTTTAAGACCAGGAAGATGCTTTTCTCGAATGGAATTGGTTTATGTCTGTATTGGCTGAATTTTTTTATATTATGGAAGTAATAATTGGGAATTCAATCCATCTAATGTTAAGTGGCCACTGTCGCCTATGGATATTTGTTATAAACCCCAGATAAGATTAATGCTACTTGAGGATGACTAAAGGTGCGTTGCCACCCCTTAGGACCAAGTTGAAACACCTCGGATAAGCATGTCTCCCTTACCACTCAATTCAAGCCGGCTTAAAATGTGTACGTCTGGTTTGAAATAGGTTTTTTTTAGTGGCGGTGGTGTCACCGCAGTCGGACCCCAAAGAGTTTTACCACTTTCCTATATCACTGCACTGTCAATATTGACCGCTCAACTACACACTTATCTACGTCCTTTAAACGTCCATTTCAAAAGTAAATCTAGAATGGCTCGACCGGGAGGTACGAACGTCATATCTATTTCCAACGTGAAACAGTTCTGCGTTTAGGTGGAAAGGTCGGTATACGGGCTAACTTGCACCATCTTAGTTCTCAAGAGTACCATTGCGTCATGATCAGCATCAGATAGGTTCTGTACTATGAGTACATAGTCGTTCACACATGTTCATGGACGGCATTCATCACTTACCATCAATGGACTGAAAGTTTATTGACTACTTCAATGTTATAGAAAATAAATGAAAATCTAGCATTCTCAATTCATAAGTTCTAGTTACGATAGAATAGTAAGAGAGAGGTTTTATTTAATTCGTTTGAACGTTTATTATACACGTTAATGCATTGCCAATAGCATTGAAGTGTTTCCACGGCCACTCCTGCTTGCAACTCAAATTAAATTATAACTGTTATATAATGAAACATATAAACTCGATTCGTTTTAGACAATCACATAATTATATTTTAGTTACGTGGTCTAAGTGATGAAACCACTAAAAGCCATTACACAATTTTATCGTTAAATTTATGGGTGTGTTTGCGTGAGAGCGAGACAAACACATTAATAAAGCTATAAGGGTATTTGTTATTCGATTGTTACGTGGAATGCCGTGAAATTTGGCGAGTTTAGAGTTGAAAATAGCTTGAACACCTCCACCTCGGATACGAGTCCCTGTCGAACCTTTGTCATTTTAATCATACTTCCGATCTTTCAAAGTAATGTTATTGAAATATGTTCAATTTCCTACGTTCTGTAGGACTTCGTAATTTTCTGCGTGTTACCGTATTTTATACTTATGTGCGATATTTGCAAACATTCTATTATGTCGCGAAACCGATGTTACATATGAATGACGGTTTTCGGTTTATATCTTTTTACGGAAAAGATTTGGAAGTTGGTAGAACCTTTTGTGTTTCTTCAAAGGCACCATATACCTATCTCTGCCTAAAAAGTGCTTAACAGTTTAAGCACTGTTGTGTTCAGGTCTGAAGAGTGTGGTGAGGTAGACATTATCCGAGGTATTAGAACTTCGTCCTCCGACGTAGCAACGCATTTGTGCTACCTTCTGGTATTGTTTATATACGACTATGGTCCACAGTGAGCACTAACCATTAAATGAACTGTATCTTTATTTGCTACTGGTAGAAAAAGTGGAATTCTGAGATGTAGTTTCTTTTGACGTTTTAAGTATTAAATTAGTATCGTTGAGTTACATATATTCTTCTTTTCATACAGCATTCTGATTGTAATACAAAAGAGAGGTTTGTTATTTAAAAGGGGCATTACACCATAATGATCTTAGGCACTACGTACTCAGTATCATTGCTCCTACTTAATTGCAAGAGCTTTCATGTGTGGCCGTTTAACAGTAAAACCTTTCTGTTACCAGGCAACAAAAAGCAAACAGGACTCGCATCGATCGATGTACTTAGCTTAAATAGAGGGGATTACGGTATTTTTCCTTAACGCGACTGATTAGAAAAGTTGTTTTTCATACTTTGGTGCCTTTTCTAAGAAACTTCGTAATAAGGTCGTAAGAAAATTGTACTCAATAATTTTAATTACGTCCAGTACAAAATATGAAAATACATTGTGATGTTAAGTATTAAAAATATTGTAAGATAGACTTATCTTTTTTATCTTAAAAAAGAAAGGTATTAGCATTCCGTGTAACGATAACTTCGCACAACGTTAATCCCTTTCTGCCGAATACCCGAATACCTAGATCACTTTGTATAGGCTGCGTAAATATTTATAACGGATAAATAATTCGAATATTGCTCATACCAAGGGGCAATAAAAATACCTCACGTCAAATCTGCGCCGCAATTATTCATTCGAAATGCCATTGGGTCGTTTCGCCCCTACCTCCCCCTGCCCAATGCGTAATCGGGATTCTTCATGCAAATTAAGTACGACTAACGATTCAAGGTAATCTATTATCCAAGTGAAATTAAAAACAATCACCGTATTTTTTTTAATATTTTAAAGTGAAACTTATAGTAATATGGCAGGTATAGACCAACTTATAGCAGGGGTTGTTATGCCACAGTTGCCCTTCTACGAATATGTTTGGCGACCGCATTAAGTGAATGTATTACTGGGGGACTGTTTGCATCTCTACTATTTGTTCCTTAGTCACTTAAATTCTACCTCAGTGTAGGCATTTGTTGATTAATGCGAAAGATTTTGTGTTTAGCTGTAGCTTAGTTCTGCCCTGTTTTAAAATCTCATTTTCTTTCTGTGCGGTGCGCAGGTGCTATTAAGCTTATAGCTGCAGGTATTCTCTGTCTATGCCTATACGATATAGATCATGGTTTTATAGCCAGATTTGAAGAATGAATAGATACAATTTCTAGTTTGAATAATGGCGTTCCTTTTCTTAATATTTAGGTTAAGCCTATGACTAAATCTAGGAAACATTATCTTTGTTGATAAAAATGTTTTGTAAGAAAAACATTCATATATTATTTACATGGTGATAGTTAAAATGATAAATAATAAAACAAACGTGTAAAAGGCAAATGGATAAATATTACTTTTAGTCATTTACAAATGGAAGTTACGATGTGATATAACTGACATTTTCCGCAGTTGTTCTCACAAAAATATTCTTAAGAATTATTACTAGATGAAAATATCTCTCGGTATAATAATTTTCTGTTCAGGCCAAATGCAGAAATGTTTATCTATTCTTAAAATACGCAGACATTTCCAGTTAGCCCGACCCGGAGGCATGTTTTAGCGTGGAAATTCGGACAAAAGTGGGAAAACAGGAAGAAATTGAAATGTCCCGGATATTCCCGGTGGCGTTTAGCTAAGTTCGTTTGTACCGCACTTCGTAGGAATACGTGGTACCTACCAAATGTTAATTGTGACCACTTCGAATATAAGCTAGGAATATAGAAATACCAACCTAACCTAACCTAACCTAACCTAACCTAACCTAACCTAACCTAACCTAACCTAACCTAACCTAACCTAACCT
>DWNY01000370.1:0-16988 GCA_018250635.1 Telegonus apastus | reverse complement strand
GAACAATGAAATTCACCACCCAATGTGTCTCTTTTATGTAGCTATTTTATAAAGGAAATGGTAAAGTATAATCCAGCTATAGCAACAATAACACGTGAGTACAAACATAACGTGATCGTCGAGTGCTGGCAACACTTTCAGTTATGGCCGTCAGTCAGTTGGAATGGATGCGAGTGACCGTTGCCGAAAATTAGTGTGAAATTTTTCAAGTTTCTTACTCGATTCGGTGGTTTTGTGTGAATTAAATTTAAATTATTTGACAATTAGTGTGCGGTTGTGAATTCGGTGGCGACTAAATTATTAGTGTTGTTCGTAAAAGAATGTTTGTTGTGTCCTTATAGTAATAGGATCAGATAAAGTGATCATTTATATTGGATTACCGTTTGCTGTATAATAATAAAGTAGTGTACAGGTGAGTTGAAGTTTTATGTATTTTTAGAGATTAGCGTGTATCTGGAATTGCGAGGCGGAGTGCCACGAACGCGGGGTTTGTCGCTAGGACCGGCCGAGCTGAGATAACGGAGGATTAGCAGATTGCGTAGATTCTGATAAGATCGCATTCTTCACAACCTCACTAACATTTTTTCTTAAAGCACTGACCTCAAAGAAGTCGCGTAAATATTGACACGGGCCGTATCAAAAGTTGTAGCGCAAATTTCTTAAATTTCATGCTCTATTTCCCATTGAAAGCTAAATTTAAATTGAGATATTTAAAAGTGAGCGGCGCACGGCGTATTCGTTTCGTGTATTGCACTCTGCTCAATTATTATGCGTCATAAAAATGCCAAAGAAGGTGGAAAAATTGTCGAAGTTACTCAACTCGTGAGAGCTATGAGAAACTAGACCACGGCCCGCGGCTTCGTCAGCGTTTGTGAGAAAAAATCGCATTTTGTTGACTAGCCCTATTCTACGATGTCTTAGCGCGGTGCATTTTCAAGTAGTTCATACTCAGCTATATCAAAACTGAGGAGTATTGTAGCTATACATTAAAATTTCGTTAGGATCGTATTTAAAAACACAATTGAAATTGGATCATTGACATACACTTACAAAATGGAATAATATATTGAATTTTGTCATTTTTTTATTTTCATCACAGCTTACTTATACTTGCCATAGTATTTCTTATTAAGTACCTATATTTATTGCATTAGTCATCATAATTATCAGCAAAGCTACTTAGCACAGTGTGTTATATATGCTGATGTTTTTTAATCTTCAAGTAGTACTGTATAGTTACTTGATAAGAGCTAGATTAAAATTACCCAGAATTCATAAGTATACTTGAATGATATCTATACAATAATGGAAGTTTTATAGGTAGTATTGTAATTGTTACTACTACTACTAAGATTAAGTATATAAAGAGATATATAAGCCTATTTGAATATATTTTGCTACAATTAAACTTCATGCTAATTAGAACTTTTGAAACAAGGTGTTGTTTCCTACATAATACCTTTCAATTTAATGAATTTTCAAAATTATTAATAATAGTTCATCCTGTACGTTATATAATGAAAATTACAAATTTTTAATTGGCTTCTTACTATTGTAGTCTCTTTAGTTTATGCTGTGCATTGTCAGTCGTTCAATAAGCATTTTTGTTTATAAATATATAACCGTCACTTTTCTGTGTTTAATTAAGTGATTGGACAAATAGACATAGTTGAATCAGACATCTAAAATGAATGTATTAAGTTATCTGGGTGTATGTTTCGTTGCGTTCAACCGTGTCACAAGAAATTCAAGTGTGCGTCTCACATCTCAGTCATAATGTTTGTCCCTTAATATTCTAATTATATAAGATGTAACTAAAATAAATAAACGATACATATCTGTCTATATAATAAGAATGTAACTAGCGCTCACTGTCTGTGTGGTTAAAATTACTTACCGTCAAAACAATGCGACTGAATTCATGGAAATGCTGATATATTCATTGTACAGATCTTAACTTAACATTTAGGCTTTATTTCATGAAAATCGAATCACTCCATCAAAAGTTATTAATATTAAATGACAGAACAACGTTTACCTGATCAGCTACTATATAAATAAAATTTTATATGGGACCAAAAAGTACAAAAATATAGATGTACATATTACAATCACATTCCTTTCTACTTTTATATGACCGTTTTCAAATCAGCTTCCCAAGGTTGTCTGACTCTTATCTGTTAGTTACTGCTACATGTTATGTAACATACCAATAAAATAATATACACTTCTACGAGCAAATGGAATGATTACCACGTAATGGTCATGGTAATGATCATAAAAATATATATTCATGCTAGAACTGTTAAACTTGAGTATCTGAATTCTAAACTAAATGATACTTGGGTATAAATGAAATAGTGGGCTTCTGAATTTCCCTCATATGATAATTTCAGATAACAATATAGGTAATACAGTGAAATCTGTTTCTGAATATATTACATTATAAAAATTGTTTATTACCAGCACTTTTTTACTCATATACATATACATAAAATACTATTTGAATACAAATACTCATCAAAATTCTTAGATCCATTTGAGACAAAGCAATTATATGCAAATACATAAACATGGTACATGTAATGTACAAGAGTTGCCCATTTAATGTACAGGATATCTAAAGTTAGGTATTACAAATTTCATGGTTTAATTTTGGTTACCTCACTTGCCAACTTATCTTTATTCTAGTAGCAGATCTATCTGCAGCAATTAACATGGTCTAGTGTAAGTATTTTCGTCAGGTGAAGTATCTATGATTGTCCTAGAGTGCCTTTTCACCTGAGATTTGAAGTAGGAGAGAATTGAAGTTATGCAAGTCAGATGTCTTATGCTACACATCAGTTCATCATTAGGTGGCATCCCGCTGTACAAAAAAAACATAGCTACCAGAACTTAGCTAAGCACTTAGCTATATAAAGTCATTTTATTGGTGGATTTAACACATTTAGCTTGGTAACATGCCATGTAAATTTCTGCTGGTTAGGCATCTTTAAGATGTTAAATCTGACCCATGACATGACATCTATATCTTTCCTACAATTGTCACATTAGATAAAATGTACATTGTACATTGTTATATATCTTGATCTTAGGGTCCATATCTAAAGAGAAAAAATGGAGCTATGCGTCTATGCGTCTTACACAGCTCTCTGTTGAATAGATAGATACCTACATATTTTTTTTATATAACTAGTATGAATTACTACGGATGCTGAAGCACCAGATACTAAAAGAATATATTTAAAAAATTTTCTGGTTGATTAGTAGACACTTTAAATTTTCCCTTGTACCTCTTTAGCTGCTATTATAACAAATTATCTATATAAAAATCTATTAAAATTAATCACATTACGTAGGTAGGTAAGTACTTTTAAAAAAACTCATGAATTTTAAAAAATAATTTTCAATCTATTCAACCAATTAGAAGCGCATGTAAGTAGCTGATGTAATAATTATTCCATAATTATCTTTCATATTAAGGTTGCATAGGAAAATATTATCATAGTTAATGATAAAATTATCGATAATTAATCTCAAGATTGTTTTTCATGATGTCATCCATGTGTGGACTCAGTTCAAGGAGAACGAGTTAAGTTATGGTTTATGTATACATTATATTACCTAACTGATACCTCTTGCTATTTTTTTACATAAACAGTTGGTAAGTATCATATAACGAACACAGCATATTAAAATATTTTTATATACATACAAATCTTAACCATTATATTTATGTTTTATATTAAAATCCATAGTAAACAAGGCAGTATATCCAGTTATATCCATTTTATGTTAACAACATGGGTATATAAGGCTGTGACAAAAGCTATAATACTGTTGTGTTATCTCTAGCGTAAGTGTATCTAGAAACATATAGTGTCTGAGATAGTCCATCTTAAAAGGTAGAACCTAAATGATAGGTTCTACAGTTCTTAGCTGTTTGAAACACAAAAATATCTATCAATATGCAACTCAATTAACTGAAAATTTGCTAAATTTCATTTACAATCTTGTTTAAGGCAATCAATAGAAAATTTCATTTAGAATGTTATTGGAATAAATAATATTCCTGAATTTTATTTGTACAAGTTTAAAATTGGTATTATTGTAATCATACCTTTACAATATTCACTTCAATACAACCAATTTAATAAAAATTTAACTAATAAGTTTAGAAGGGACAGAAATTCTCAAGACTTCATTTAACTTTATAACTTTGTGTCTAAAATATTACAAGAAAAAAATACATAGGTACCTACATAATGCAAAAAACATTACCTTCCTTCTGACGCAGTTGGGTGAAATTTTTTTTATAAACAAAAATCCCGATTGTTTATAATGAATTGAGTTTGATACACATATTGTTATGATAAAAAAACGTTTCGTCCTATCCCCCTTTTTTACGTTCCGGTAGGGTGCATCCCTATTGAAAAAAAATATAGCCCGTATCACTGTCAATTGAGACGATTCTAACGACACCTCATATGTTAAAAATTCGTTAAGATGTTAACGCTGTAGGGCTTGCCAAAGAAAAGGACAAACATACATACATCGCCCGAAAATACAAAACAATACATTACCCTCCTTCTGACGCAATCGGGTAATAAGATTTTTTTTTTATTTACCTACCTACCTACCTACCTACCTACCTATTTGTGTAGTTTTAATTTGGTCGTCAACTTTCTACATTTATATGGCAACTATCATTCATAACTGTTATTTTAAAGAAACCGGTCTGGTCGAGTTTTATATTTAGCCATACTGCCAAATACTCAATATGCTTATCATCTATTTGCAACATATAGGTAGGTATATATGTAAATTGTCACATTTTTATGTCTCATTTTCCTTGTACCTAAATTAGAAGTCCTGATTATACTTCATAATCACTCCTACACTCAGTGTTACTAAAATGATATTTGTTGTAGACCTGGATATAAATTTTTTTCATGCACCAATTTATTTCACAAGATTCAAGTTGCAATATAACATTGTCTCTATCTATACAAATAAAAAACAATTGAAAGGTCTGTTTGTAATGTCAACATAAGAAGTTTTTACTAAATGCATATGAAAGTATACACAATACCTACAACAATAATACAATTATATAAAAAAAAAACTGTTTGGCTGAAGTAATCTTCTAAACGGCTGGACTAATTTTGATGGCACTTTCACTGGAAGATAGCTAAAGGTCTAAGGCGTAATTTAGGTTACTTTAATTTAAAAAAGTATGTATGTCTTTTTCCTTCATTAACGCAGGCGAAACCGCGGGAATCAGCTAGTACTTAATAAGTTTTATGTAAGTGCAAATTCTGTTGATACAGCTGTTATTAATTTTACTAGGCACTTCATTTCATTCTCTAAAGAAATATACCATTGTTACCATTTGTACTAACCCTTAGTTATACAGGGAAAACCTTTTTTCGATATATAACTAATGATGTCATTCAGAAGCATTATTCACATTAAAACGGTTTTATCGGGTCGTTCTAATATGAACATCAGTAATGAAATACATACATATATACACAGTACCTACCAGTAACAGTCCAACACGTTTATCGTACAAATAAAATTGTCGAGTCAACCTAATGTAAACTGGCACATATCTACTAAACAGAAAAAAAATCGAAACCTATTCGGAAAACGTATTTTGACGTACCTAATTATTATAAAATCAAGAGTTATAACAAATTCAACTACCTACTGTTAAGTTAAATATCTTATGTATTTTGTATGTAGTATTAGTATGTATTTTTATTTCTTATAAAGTCACTTTCATGTCATATATTTTGTATGGTCACAGTAAAATATAAAAGTAAGATAACTTAGCGTTATGAGTAAGTTTACTCTAAGCACGAATGCCCACGCGAGTGAAGGACGGACATAGCCAGACATTCCTGATCGACTAGCTATGGCTAGTTCAAGGCATTTACCTATATAAGTCAACAATGAAATAATACACAGATATCTTAGAATCCGTTCAATTACAAGAATATTTGCGTTAGAAGCGAATGCGATTTAATTACATAAATTAGTCTCAAAGGACACATTTGTGGTCCGGACTGTGTCGGTGGAACCACACCTATTTCTGCCTAATATAACAGCAGTATTAAATGCTGCTGTTTTTGGGTTGGAAACGTATTTAATTCGAAGCGTTCCAATTAAATCCTTAGAGGTAGCAATACATCTATGGCCACGCTAAGGAATGAATCTTATCTGGGGTTGATTACAGAAATCCACGGGTGGTAGGGACCACTTAGCATCAGATGTAATGCATGGTTTGCTACTTGATTGTTTTAAACAAAATCCACTCGCGTTGATTCGAACAGAGCTTTACGGTGTTACTGGTATTCGGGCATTGGTTCCGCCGCGTAACCGAAGCAAGGCCGGTCGCCCCGTTACCGTATCTGCATATTTTGCCATTATCCTTACCTTAGTTAATGCAGTTGCTTTTACAATAATGGAACGTCTCACAGAAACTCAAAGCTCGATACGGATGCAATGTTCCGCGTGACATATTGTTAAAACGTAATTTAAATAACGTAGTTATTTAACTCTAGGATTGTCACACGTTATAATGTTACTGTCACATACGTTTAATGAATTTTAACTTTTATTAGTTGATGTGTTATCATGTTGTGTTGAATTATCTACGTACCTTATTATTAAAATGAAAGGAGAAACATAAGTTATTATTCACAAACTCCGGAGGAATGATGATAAGAGAACGATAGGTCCTTCTGATGTATGAAAATTTGCCGTTATCTACAAAGCCTCGAATGACTCTATGTACGCGATTTTAAATTGGCAGGTGGGTGCAGATTGGGCCGTTGGTGCCACTCCCACAGTGGGTGTAGATAGTGTCGTCGTAACACCCTACCCTTAAACAATTTCTATTTAAAATGTAAAGACTACAATGGCTGTTAGCGCTAATAGTCATATGCAGTTCGAATCAACTTTTGAATGTAGGTATTGTGCAAGCCGCCTTAATTGGATTAGAATGGTTCTGAACACTACATTAACGCTAAAACTGCTATTGGGCAATGGAAATCGTGGTCGCCTTGTAAGTTCGCCTCAATTTATTACTATCCATAAACATTTTAATAGCTCGATTCACGCGACTCTACTAAATGTAGCCTACTTGTTAATTTGCAATGATGTGCAGCATTGGAATCTAAATATAAAATAATAATGTCTGTAGTACCTAGCATAAATTGGAATTAAATAGACACTTAACAAGTGCTATCACTATTATGTGTGTGTATTTGTGTGGACCTTTGTAAGAACGTTAACAAACTTATTCTTTTTCGAAACAAGTTCGTACAGTTTCCCTGATGATAGCCGCCTGTGGGCTGTAACTAACTCCAGATAGAAGAGAGTTCTACCACAAGTCGGCCATAGATGTGTATCTACCCTTAGAACTAAGTTAATGTCTCGTGATACTATCGTAATTACGGCTACCTACAGTTTGATATGTCAGAATAAAATAAAAGTTTTAACAAATAACTATAATATTCGTAGATCTACCTTCACATGAGTTCGATTCGCCTGATTTGATTGGTGTGAGTTCATCCTGGATTAGCCATTTAGTGGTTAATATATCTTATATGATTACATGTATATGTTTTTAATTTTCTGTTCTCGTGTTTAAGTATATCATTAGATGTTTCTGGCATGTTTCTAAACGAAGTTTTTGAGATACACACGTGTTATAGTTAGTTACATTACACACATGTTAGATACGCATATTTTACGCTATGATAAATAATTAATTTTTATAATACCTATAAGGTAACTATAAGTTTCTGTATCTTTGAAGAATTTGAAAAGTAGGTAACTAATCGATTTGATTGATTGATTTTAAATGTTTATACAGCGTTACATATACACTTCTATACAAGTGTGTATTTCATATACTTTACATTCTGAATTTCGTAAATATTTGTAGGTATATTAATAACGGAATGTTAATGCTCATTATCAATATCGGACTTAACTATCTACAATGAAACATGCCGGTTTTAGTCAATACAATATATATATACGTGACGAATAGATAACCTCTTTCCTTTGGGAAGTCGGTTAAAAATGAAAAAAAAAACGTGTTTCAGGATTGTGAAATGAGATAGTTTATAAATGTAATGTGCAAAACTTTATTCAGTGTACATTTTGACGTCCCTATTGCAAATCCAAGTACCCTCAAATCCTGTTCCACTTAAATTTATCATTTCCTTGCAAACTGTACAAGACAAATTGCAACCGACGTTTATAACAGGATTTAAAATTATCTTGTTCCTTACTTACTACATTTTAGCACCAGTAAGGCAACCCACTTCTTACACCCGATATCCTGGATTTGCTCAACGATTTTATTAGAATTAATGTCGATTTGCTAACGCGAGGATCCGGTCATTAATAAGTTTTTAATAGTTTTTTAAACAGTTACCATCTTGCCAAATTTTTCACCGACCAACTTTTTTGATCTGTCGATTTTTTCCGTAACGGATTATTTTTCGTAGTTGCACATTCATTCGGCAGTTTGGCATTCAGTGGTTAGGATCTCAGACCAAAAAATTATAGACAGCCTTTTTGGAGAAATAGATGGATAACAAACTCGGTCGATTAACATAGTAGGTATAAGGCAAACATAGAATATGGAAGAACACTGCCTCTCAATGGAGGGGTCCGAGTTTCAATTTCTAGGCTTCCTACAATTTTTCAGTTATGTGCGTATTAGGAATTTATTACTTACTCCAATACTGATGGAAAACATCTTGTAAAAATCTACACGCCGGAGTTCATTAAAAATTTCTCAAAAATGAATTTGAAGTCTCGCACTTGGCCAGCGAGAGAAAACGATGACGTTCAGTGATTCACACAAGTACAAGTTGTGCTTTAACGCGAGAGGCGTCGTCCTTTTTTTTGGTCTGAGGCGAAGACTAATGATTGTGGAATCACGCTTGACTGCGGTGGTGTCGCAACCACACAACAGTTGTATCCGGAAGCGCATAGAAATTGGTCCGTGCGCTTCACCTATCCGGTGGATGTAAGAGGATGGATCCAAGGAGCCTCGGTGCTAATTAAAATGCCCAATCGTAATGTGTTGTTCCGTTGGAAATAACGAGGGTCGTATCCCTGAACGACCTCGGTGATTTAGCAATCGCGCTAATTCGATTTCATTAAGGAATTCGCGCATAAGTATGATCGATGTTTTGGATGTTTTCAAATAACCCCTTTGGCTTTTGGCTTTGGCATTGGTTATTGGCGTACCACGGTCTGGGCTGAATTAGGACTGCGAAGTTTATAAGGCAATGACACTTCTGTCTGTTACAGGACTCTATCTGTTGAACCATAATAGACAGACAGTACATACGGCCAATCTAAATTTTTTCGACGTGTGCCGCTAATTATAACAAATTATAGTTATTTATCGGCATTTTATCTATTAAATTGTAACAAGATGCATGTTATAGCTTCTATAATAAATGAATGTTAAAACTAAATAATAATGAACATTTCCAACTCCGAGTTCCGACTCGCAATTGTCAAATTATAAATTTAAGACAAACTTTAATAATCATTGATTAAAATAATTAGATGCACATAAAACAATCGGCTTAAAAACTACTCCAAGATCTCCGACAATTGTAAGAGTATCTATTTCTTTCCAACAAATGGCCGTGCTGTACATAAAACAGAAACGTCTTTTCTAGTAAAGAAAGATTAATAAGTTGCAGTACATTGTTCCTCGTCCCTTTGTGGTGGAACAATCGTGGCGACCTCGTTTCACGATGAGTAATGAGTCAATTTGCTGTTTTAAAACTCACGGAATTGCTCTAAATTGAGTTTGTCGATTCGACGGTTTTGCTTTTGCATTGTTTTAGCTGCTTACCAATACCTACTGTTTCTAAATTTGAATGTGCAATCCGAAGCTAATGCCGCCTGGAATTTTTTATTTGTTTTTTTTTTTGCTGTTTTCAATTTTTTTGCTTTGGATTGTATTGGTGATTGTTTCGCTCAAATCAAATATGTTATATTTAAAGTAGATCCTTTACAGATTTTTTTAGAACAACAATATTATATTCTACCACTACTTCGCGAGGTGTTTTGCTATGGAGAATAATGAAGTTTGTTTAACGGTCCATGTTTGATTTATCTACCTATTTTTTCAGTTTTTGTTACAATATGTTATTACAATACAGTTACACATATTTATGTTTAAAAATGAAATTATTAGTCGTTATTGCATTATAGGCCAGATTACACGGTCAGCAGAATAAAAAAAAATTAAATACCCATTATATTATTTAGAGTAAAATGAATTCTGTTATAATTAAATTGAAATCGATTCAACTGTTAAGTCACACGTGACGTTATTGAACGTTAATAAAAAAGCCACAAAGTCCCAGAAAATACGTTACATCGCATGTTTCATTAGCCATCGGCGCTTTCTTAACAAGCATGATACCTTTAACAAGAATAGCAGAAACCTGCAAGGCCACAGATCGTTATGGTGTACTAATATAGCGTTGGCACTCTCGTTTCTGCCGCCGAGCAGCATAGCGTGCATTGCTGTGATCCGGTTTGTGTCGTTACGAAATAAGGCCGGTGCCGCATTAGGCTTCACAGCAGCTTTTTGCCCGCGAATTGCGCTTCTTTTGCCTCAACAATTACGGGTCGAATTCTAAATACAATAAAATGGATTGGCTTTCTGATCGAAAGATATATAGTGACGACCCGCGTGGTGGAGTGGTCACCATACCGGTCTCACACGCAAGAAGTTCCGGGTTCTATCCCCGGCCAGACAGATATCTTAATGATGAGTTTAGATTTCTGTTCTGGGTGTTTATGTATTCGTCTTTGTGTGTTTTCATGGCACCCACGACACAGGAGAAAATCTTAGTCTGGGGTTATGAGTGTAGAAAGCGTTATTTATAGTTATCTAAAGGTTATCAGTCCATTGGTCTAAGGCCTAGTGTTCCCCTTAGCCAGCATCTGTCTCCAATGCCACATTGGAGACCTAGTGATACACTATTGAATTTTTTCTTAGTTTAGTTTACAACGTTTCGCAAATGAAACATTGATTTTATATTAAACACCTACCTAATAGCAAGTACCTTTGTTTATAAAGAGTGTAAGCTACAGATTTGTAATACAGATATATGTTAACACAGCTAGTGTACTGAATGTTCGTGGGCATTCCATATACAAATAAGCAAACAGCAGCCGGAAGCCAAGTCCAGTGCGTTCATCGCCTTATCGCCATAGTGGACCTAGGTTATAGCTATGCGAGGGACACTACGTTATAGAAATTTATGTAATCGTTCTACAAGTTCCATAAATCTGTTTCGATAAATTCAAATAAAACCGGGCATTCTGTAAAGAAGTAGATACGTCCGAGTCCACACCTTTTAACGTTTCGTAAGTTTCTGTTTGCAAAATTGTTTGAGGTATAAATAAAAACTGGTTCTTAGTTGTATAGTTCAAAACCATCTAAAAGGTCATATTAGACTATGTTTGTTTAACTTATACCAACAAAAAATACTAGGTTAGATACATATGCTTAGGTCATATTTTATGAATCAGTGATATTTGTGTTTGTAAACAGCAATAAAAATATTAACTGAAATACTTTAAACTTTACTTAACTTAACTTTTATTCAACTTAACCTTACGTAATTGAAAAATTAGACACATTCAATGATATTCGACAAATTCATTAACCAACTAATATCGCAGTGACAATTTGGACACAATTGTTTGTCTTGGCGAAACCCAGTTCCTCTTCGCCTAACATAACAACTATGTTTAACTCAAAAGTTTTAACTTAAACACAGCGTAACAGAGGCACCAGTATTTGCGATATGCTGCAAACTTTGCCGACTTGTCTTGTTAGTCGAATTGGCGATGGTAAATCTACTGTATGTACCTACCTATATATATATATCTTTTGTATGTTGACAAAGACTTGGATAGTTTGCAGAGATAACTAGGTACATAGAATTCTGGTATATGAGAAGGTACCTAAGCAGATCTCATGCTCAGAATTATATGGCAATAAGTATTGTTGATCTTATTGTGCGTCATTTGTCTTGCTCAATTGGTGTGCATTAGCTATACTTCGTGATAACCCTCCCGCTATACCAAACTTCCAGACATACCGTGAGATTAATTAATTATTTGAAGGTAAGAATCTTCGCGGATCGACTTAAATTTACTGCTTAAGGGTGACTTCATGAAAGATGTTATTACTAATTTTATCTAGGGTCGATTACAGGTGTCTATAGGCTGCAATGGCCACTTACCATCAGTGGGCCTGCATGCTCGGTTGCTATTGAAATATATAGAAAATAAGAGTTCTATCGTCTTAGCGCAGTCAGTAGAAAAAGGTCAGGTGTAATGAACCTTCTAGTAGTCTATCCAGCAATCGATCACTTTCTACAGCCAATTACAAAACATTGCCAAAGGTTCATGAATGTTATCAGCTCACGGCGATAAATCAAACACGCTTCCTGCGATTGACTAGTGAATAGTAATGCTATTTCGTAAGCCATTACAAATATTACAATGTCTTGTGATACAATAGATACAAGTCGAAACGTCTTTTAAAGTGTCCTTCCATCAGAAATGGTTTGATTTTCTTCGCTTAAAATCTGGTAGTAACATAGGTTACTATGTTTTTTATATGGAGTGATGAAAACTAAGGATTGGAGCGACGGATACGTGCTGTGAAAATTCACGTCAGGGTGCGTAGCCCTCATACAGATGATAACTACAGAGTTGTAGAATAATTCGACTCACATACTTTGACAAAGATAACTAAGCTGTCAGAGCTAAGCTTGTATAATCCTATTGGTAGATTTGACACGCATTTCTTATGTCGCAGAACCCTTTGTGATTCGACTCCGACAGCACCACCGCCGAACCTATTTCTATCTAATAACAGCAGTGTTAAGCGTTGCTGTGTTCTGGTATGAAGAGAGTGGTGAGGAAGCCGTACCAATCCGAGGCGTTTTATCTTAGTCCTTACGGGTAGTAATCCATTTATGGCTAACCTCAGATAGGACTAGTCATATCAGGGGTTTGATTACACATGTCCATGGACAGCAGGTACCACTTACCTTCAGGTAGACTGCTTGGTCGCTTGCTACTTCCATATAAAAAATATCGTATAGCTTAGTTACCTAGCACATGATATTAGCCAATACTAATGTATAGCCTCGTGGGTTGAAATTTGGCGTCTAACATGAGTAAGAGACTCCGTTTGAGAAGGATTGAGCCAATAGTCCACCACGTTGTCCAAGTGCGAATTGGTAGACTTTACACACCTTCAAAAACCTTTTTATAGAAAACGCAGACAGAAACTGTTACTTACGGAATTGATTCCCGGACCGTCAGTATGAGACACTGAAATTGATATATGTATTTCATATCACTTCACTATGATTGCTTATTATGTAAACTATGATCGTGTCTCGATAAACAATAAATCTTACTCTTTCACAGTCTTCAATTTCAATTATATATGTAGGTCAGAGACTGAGCGATTCGTATTGGTACAATACCATTTAATCCATTAATCATTTATTGCTTTCAGCGGACAATTCCTAAGTAATCAATGATATGGTTTATAGAGGTCTAGGTTTGTTGAATCAATTGTGCCTTTGCCTGTAACTATCTGCTTATTTAGTACTACAGATAGTTTATATATAAACTTTAATCTGTAATCATATTAACAGTGGTGTTCTATATATAATCTCTGCTTTCTTATGTAGGTACCCAAGAATTTGTATAACATTATATTTTTTATAAAATATTTTATAACATTGAAACCCGAGTGGCGCAGTTTTTATAACAGTTTACCGTCTAAATACAAATGTCTATATTTGTGAATATAGGTTTTAAAGATGTCTCAGTTACAGTTATGCTCACCTCTATATTCGACCCGTTTGGGTACACAAATTATGCACAAATTAACAACATTTCCTTTTATTTATACAAAAGATTAAGGTTTTAGTTTCCTGACACGTTGTCAATGATTAAATTACTCGAAGTTGGCTTAATGGGCGCAGCTATAACCCACTATTAAGTGAACTACGAGTACATGCTCGTTACTAGGTATTTCTGTTTTACATAAAAAATTGCTGTCGTATTTACTTAAGACAAGTTAAATCGTATATTATTTCAAATGGCAATACGTATGTGTAATAATTTAACGTAGGTACTTGAGTAAATAGTTGAAGTAATGGCCAATGCTCGTCAATCTTGTCACATAACCTAATTGATGTGACGTCACTACCTCTCAAATATTCCAATCTATTCATTGAAGTCATCTTTATTACAATAATTTGTATGAATAAAAGTATAATATGAATATATTTATTTCAATCACTTCCTCTTGTATAAAATACTGGTCTTGGATTGAAAAGTCAATTAGGTAGTTGTCTAACCGCTTTTTCTTGTATATTCTAATGTCGGTCAAAGAATATCATATCGAATTCCGCGTTGTTTATGAATAGCATAAATTAGTGTGTGTCCATGGCGTTTGAAGGCGGTAAAGTCAACCGATGAGATACCACTGCCATAGCTATTTCTACCGTGAAACAGTTCTGCGTTTCAGTGAGAAGGTTTTTATACCTGTTCACTTAAATATAAGGAGATACTCTTTTTTCATAGTCGTAGCAACGCATTTCACCTATGATCGGCTTCAGGTAGAACCCCATTTCTACGTGGAGTTTGTTACAGGTGCCCTAAGGAGGCAGTGACCACTTATCATCAGGTCAACTGGCAAAAAGTGGCGCCTACGGGATATGAAAACCTTATATAACATTATTTGTACGATATTGTTTGGTATGTTATAGACACATATTATATTAGTATTTATAAATACTAATAGACCAGTCGCAATGGCCGAAATTCGACCATAATTAAAACCATACCAAAACTAAACTTATACATCGGAAAATGAGGTTTAACTTAAGTTAAGTTACATTTAAAAGAAATATTTTTTGACATAGACATCTGACATATTTGACGATGTCTTTTAACATTGTCAATTTATTGTTTTATTTTGTTCAATTTAATATATATTTTGGAACACAATTCTCCATAAATATTATCCATTAAAAAGCTTCTCCGCATGAACATTCACGTATGCCTACTCTCGTACTCTTCTGCGCCCGAAATATTCGAGAAATGGTACCGCAAATTTTCGCTTCACGTATTAATATAAATATCACTAAGAACTTCACACAACCGTGATTGATATTACTACAAATATATGTTAACAGCTGAATACATAATTATATGCGGGCAATTCTATAAAAACCGCAATGTCGTCATATAGTTACGCGGCGCATACATAAGGGCTTACTCACTCAAGGATGCGCAAGGTCTTCTAAGCCATCAGCGAGCTCCATATAATAACATCTCTGCGATAAGTATACCTGTTACGCCGTCGGTGTGTTCGCGAACCGGCTTCTGACACTTGCGGGAGCGAAATTGGACTTTTTGTACATAGATATAGTACACTGTTTCCGGATGCGTGGGCGGTCGCGTGTGTGCGTGGGTCTCAGGTATTTTAATGGCCCAGCGGCCAGTCTCCGCAAAACATGTTATTTAGCCGCGAGTAGACGATCTCGAGGGAGGTGTGATTGCCGGAACAGGAAAAAAATACGTTCTTGCCTAAACACATACGATTAAAGTCGATTCGAAATTCGAATGCCAGTAACAAGATTACTGGCCAAAAAACAACGGTAAGTATTCAATTATAATCAAATTTCAACTGTCAGTAGAAGCGAATCGTTCGATAATGCCACAGTGGCTGTTACGATTTGGCTCGAAGGATCAGTAGTTTAATTTGAGATAGATAGCAGCCTTCTTTCGAATATGGACAAAGGCTAACGGAAAATATAAGTAACGTTATAGTGTGATCTATTTATATTGGTTTTTTAATATACAAAAAAATCTGCTTCCATATATGTATGTTTCTGACCGTTAAATTTATAAAGTGGAAAATGGATTGACTTAAAATATCGAACCAGCATTTGTGTATAAAAGTTACCTGGTGTCGATTTTATCTTTTACTTTTTATGCGGAAAATCCCCGGAGAAGTATCACCTTGAGACTCGGTCTCGGCTTGGTCGGGTTTAGCTAGTTTATTATGAGACACATGTCAGTTACCTCGGTATTACACACGTTACACAAGTGAAAACAAAACAAGTTCTCGTGTTCCTTAGGTTTATAGCAAATGCAACCCGTACGCGAGTCTCGATACAAGTTTGTGATGAACGTAAACGCCGTTAGCTTTCTATTTTATTGACTTTTGGCGTGTGTTCATTACACAAAGTCTTCTAAACATATAAGAATAGATAGGTATATATATTGTAGTATAGTGTTATATGGACCGATTGAAAAATATTCCGCATACATGTTAATAATACACGTTATAAGGAATATTTTCCAATGTACATACACACATAAATTACATACACTCAAGCGTGCTATTTGTTAGTGTTCGATGTTCGTATGTTTTAAAGTATTTAAAAGCGTTTAATAATAATTTGTATTTACTAAGTTTAAAAAGTTGCTATATTAAAAAACCTTGCGTATAAAATAATCATGATTCGGTAAGATATACCTCTGTAAAGCCTACTCAATGAAGCAAAGTGCTATTTCAAAGGGAGAATTGCCAGCCGTGTGCAATCGGCACAGTCTACCTTTTTTGCGTCAATAAAACATTATCTAATTAGGTACTATAAACTTATTTGGAAATAGCATAATAAATATCAATTATTGTAGTGTTTTTTTAAGGAATAGCGTTCAAATTTGTACTCAACCTTTAATAGAATTTTAGCACCAAGCACCACCACTTCGCATTTGGCTAGCGCAGTAGACTATGGCCTAATGTTACTTTAATGTAGGTATATCTGTGCCCTGCTTTCTATATGAGAATTAAGTTGAAAAGCATCCTGTCTTCT
>DWNY01000369.1:0-16995 GCA_018250635.1 Telegonus apastus | reverse complement strand
TAAGTCACACCCCCACTCAACATTGAATTATAAATAGTACTGGTTTTGGAACTTAAATTTTATTCATATATTTATTTAAACATAAAATAAGACATCAAAAACTGTATAAAAACAAGAGTTAAAATTTATAATATTTTTCAAATTCCGACAAATCCATTCACAAGTGTTTATGAAACTCCGATAAGTTAACACCGAAGAATTAGACAAAGGCATTTCATCTAATAAGTTCATTAATGTAAAAAAAAAATTGGGAGTGTAACACTTCGTCGTTAAGCATAGTTTTTATTGAATACATGTAATGAAATATACTGAAATAATTTAAATTTAAATATGGTTCATTCAGACAAATTCGTCAATAAAAACAACTTCGTCTAAAGATAAAACAAAACAGGGAAAAGTTGATTGTGCTAAGTTGTTAATGTTAACCGTAAAAAGCAGGATTTTACTAAAATTTTAGCAACCCATTTTAAAGCATATGAAAAATACTCTAATAATATTATTTCTCAATTTTCACTTTGAGTGAACTTATCGGAGTTTGATATATAACTACAGAAATATAGCTTGAACTATAGACAGTAGTATAGAATTATTATAACTAGGTCAATCTACTTCAATTATACATGATTTGATCAAAACACATTTTTTACCACATTCACTACTTAAAAAAAGTTAATGTTTGTCATTTATTTACCTAATCATCAACATAATTCTAAAATATTTAAAAAAAATGTTTTTTGATCCAAATTCAGTATGGTGTCATTAGAGTTAAAATATTTATAACGTATTTTCACTGTTTAAATACATAGCTTTTTTTTAACATTATCTTCTATTCCTTAGAAAAAATGTATTTTAATTAAAACATAACATGTATAAAATATCAATATGTTCCAGTTATAATAAACTGGGTCACACAAAATTAGAGATACCAGTATACATCTAACCAAATATAACAAAAAATACATATCTGTTTAGTTAGGACATACTTTGAAAGGTCATTTACAATTGTCATTTACATGTATGAAATATGTAAATCACCTTTTACAAAATATTACATTGAATTCGAAATATTTATCATTCTGGTTCTCTAACCCAGAGGTTTGTTCAAATCCCGTCAGGTATTATTTGACTACCCCGGTATGAATTAGATGATCTCACAATGACAACAATGACTAGATGAAGCAAGGAATATGTTTTGATATTAAATATGGACGGCTTGCCAGTTGGCAAATTAGAAGAAATTTAATGTAGAATAAATAAAAAAATCGCCTTTGCCTGTTCATGTTTTATTATAAGCAATTGCAGTAGTAAATGAGTAAGCATTAAGTGGCTACTGTCACCCACAAACATCTATGATCAACTTCAACTAAGGATTTGATTTGAGCAGTTTCTAAAGTAAACTAAACATACATTTAATAAACTATATAATGGTTGCACAGCTTGAAGAGATTGCGGTTTATTTTTGACCCGATGTAATATCACTTTTTTAAAATTTGGAATACAAGAACAAGAAGCATGAATCATTAACAGTAAAAATTTCGAACAGTTGACATAGATAATGATCAGCAACTTTTCATAATTAAGAACATACATGGTGGATATAATATTATTATGACTACATTATAAACAAAAATATGTACTTATATACAGTTAATAGTCATTGATATTAGTAATTTAAAGTGATGTGCAACAAAAAGTTGCTTTTCAGAATAATTGCATTTTGAATTTTAATTTAAACTACTCATTCGTATGTTTTTCTCTGGACCTTCAACCCGTCCGTGGGCCGTCAACCCTCCTTTTTCTACAATATCGCCCAATTAACCTATGGTGTAGTCATTGATGGAGAAGAAATAATTGTACAAGGGTGTAACATTTCAAAAGACTGCATGATATGTTCCAACTATTGTCCATCACATATGCCATACTTTAATATTAATATATTGTATCACATAATGACAATAAAGACTTAACTAAAAAGCTGTCTACTTTTCTATCAATCTGTTTTGTAATACACATAAATAGTGTCATGCTTATAATATATTATGCAACCTTTTTAACACAATTGTGTCCTTGTCAGTTTTGACATCTCTTAACTCCATCCTGCCATACATAGTGCTCCTTGTTAATGTACCCACTACGTGGGTTCCTACATTGTTGAAAGTGACAACATTAAACCCTTATTGTGGGTCATTAACGTCATGTGTTAAGTTATCATATATGTCATTATAACATAAAAAAATATGTGACCATTACTTTAAATTTTGCAAGTACTAAGATAGAATATTAACAGAATTATCACATTTTCTGATAAAATTCTATGACTAATTAAAAATTAAACATTCAATGCAAGCCATGCATCATCTTTGGCATCGTTGGTCACAAAAATTGACATATAATAAGATAAAAAGCATTGAAATTCTACTCTAAAATATATCTATAACAATAGCCATTAATAATCTGGGTGGCGAGTATGTGGAATTTGACGTCCAATGCGAGTGCCGTTAGGTTCAGTAGACAAGGCCGTGTGCACCACAATAGCTGGTTGAGTTGGGGTCGGTGCATGCAACTCATGGCTCTCCCCTGGAGCCAGGCTGGCCAGCGCCGCTAAAAGATCAGGATTTACTATGGGCTCACCTTCTTCCCGGGGCTCCCATCCCACCGGTGGGCTAGCCGGCGGAGATATTAGGAATTGCTTCACTGGGGCCGGTGGTCTAAGATTTTTTAAGGAAATGGGAGTCACTGGTTGCGTAAAATAACAATTTATGCACGAGTTATAAAACTGGTACTGATGGAGTTGCACTCGAGCGTTTGCCGCCGCCAACGGACTGTCGTAATTCACGCGTAATCGTCTGAAACTTCGTAGCCACTGAAATGTTGTGTTATCAGAGAACGTACGGAATAGGTCTTCCAACTCTTTCTTTAATTTTTCATCTCCGAAAATAGTACTGTGAATGTTTGTTACGATAACTGACTTGGGCAAGTCATCCAATTCATTAATTTCATCGTGCGAATCACTGTCTTGTTCTAAATTTGCAATATTGGGATGAATATTTGGCATTCCATCTTCAGCGTTGATATAAACTTCGTCTTCTTGAAATGTTTCATCGTCTTCTTTGTTTGCCATTGTTGGTTTTTAGGGGTTATATATTTTATGATACATATAATGTATTTTCTGTATTTGGGATAAAGATATTGATCTTGAAAGTGTACTATCGTCGCTAACAAAACAATAATCGATTTTAATTGTCAGTCAAATGAAAACTGACATTATTGACATTTTTATTTGGACTTTTTTTTAAATAAATTTTATGGCCATGGATTCAAGTTCTTTACAGCTAATATTCGTTATTTCTTAATATCCTAATGATGATGAACGTGCATATGGAAGATGATGACGATGATGAAATGGTACCATACGGAAGATGATGAGCCCAATAAAGAGTTAAAGACATATTTTGGACTATTATATGTAGCTATAAAAAACCTATTTGATTTTTGATCTCATGACGTCCAGGCAACATATTTAAGATACATCTATTCTTCTTATTTGAATAGACAGGGAGATACGGAACAAATTATTAATTAAGTATTTCATAAACTTAAACCTCAAGGACACCTCTCACACGTTTGTAAAATACTCCCACTACGTCATTAACTTAACAATAAAGTTGCCTGTTATAAGCATTAACGATTTAGAGGCTAACAGCTTGAGACTACATTTTGGACGCTTTTTTTAAGAAACGCTAGATCTAGAGAGTATAATATAATCAAAGATTCGACCCATAGACTGACGTCCTATATCTGTGAGTGGGTCACGCTTTTATTCCTTGGACATTTTCCCATAAAGGTACTGTAGCAGAGTAAAAGAGCCACAGGTAGGCCTCACGCACTCACACACTAACTCACTCACAGGACTGAGAGTGTCCAATAAACAAAAAGACCAGGAAGATAAGAGACACCTTACTTATCTTTGTCTAATTTCACATGTGAAAAAGAGAGGCAAGTAGGAACATTCATTTGCCCTCGCTTTATTTTAGGTTGGCTCCTCTACTTTACTAATATAAAATTTCTATGCGTTTTTCGCTCATTACTGAGTCTATAAGATCAAAGGGATATTCATTAGGATATAAGAAATAAAGAAATCAAAATAAATAAAGATTGGCTGTAAATAACTTAAATCTATGGTTGTAAAACAAATTTAAGAAAACAAAAAAAACGCAGAGAGATTTAATGTCTCTGGTTATAATCAGCCTATGAAAAAAAAGTTGTTGATATTTTGACGAAGTGAATAAATGCTTCACGAGAAGACGAAAACCATTGCGAATTGCGATTAAACTATTCACATTAGAGAAAGATTGAAACAATTTGTAAATGCATTAAATTTGTCGTGTAGCGTTGTTAAATACCATATTTTATTGTAAGTTGTGGCTGTTATGAAAATGGCTGGCTTAGAATCGATGGTAGTCGAAGAGGTTAAACCGGCAGAGAAGCCAGTTGATAGAGAAAAGGTAATTATCATCTTGTGTTGTTATTTTCTGATAATAACAATTGTTTTATAATGGCAATAGAACACGTCTTGGTATTTACCTTGCAGCACCATTACCGGATTTCATTCTGTATTATTTGAGACTTCTCATCGGTATTAAAATAAATTGAAATACCGATGGTTGTCAATTGGTTGCCTTTCGTCTTATGGCATTTTATCATTGATGATAGAACCTTTTATGGTTCGACTTCAGAGGAACCACGGTTACATTTGTTTGTGCCTTATAACAGCAGTGTCAAGCCCTACTGTCTTCTAATTTGAAAGGGAGACATACTTATGCGAGGCAATCCAACTTAGTCCTCAGGGGTAACATCTGGTGGACTGTTACTTAGACATTTGCTGCCTCGGTATATAAAAAAAGTTATTATACATATAACTTCTCATCTTAATTGGCCATTCAAGTTATTGAGCTGGGTTAAGACAAGCTGGTTGATTAATGATTATAAGTTATATTAATTCATAGACACATGTTGCGAAATCAGAAAATATTTTATGATACTGCGTAAAAATTTAAATGCCTGAAACAAACATTTACATACTCACCTAAGTATATTTTAATATGATGTCGTGTAAGATGTTAGAAACATACCCAAAAATTTTGTTTGTATTTTTTCAGACATGTCCATTATTGTTGCGAGTATTCTGTTCAACTGGAAGACATAATTCACCAGGTGATTATGCTAGAGGAAATGTGCCACAAAATGAGTTGCAAATATATACCTGGATGGATGCAACACTACGTGAACTGACAGGGCTTGTTAAAGAGGTTAATCCTGACACACGTCGGAAAGGCACATACTTCGACTTTGCTATTGTCTATCCAGATATGAGATCACCAACATATCGTATGAGGGAAATTGGTGTAACATGCTCAGGGCAGAGAGGGGGAGATGATAACAAAACTCTGTCTCAGGTCAAATTTCAAATAGGAAATTACATGGATATCTCAATCACCCCACCAAATAGAATGCCCCCACCTATGAGACGTCCTCAACCTTACATAAATAATCGTCCTTACTAGGTCTTAGCTGTCATTGTAATTAAGGGTTTTGGAATAAATCAGATTTTTTATTGTTATGTTTGTTTCATTGAAACTAACATTTAAAATAATGCAAGTATAAAAATGTCTTCAATTTTTCATTTGAAATTTTTTTTTTTGGTTTCATTATGCATTGCAAAGATAATTTGATTACATGTATATGCACTAGGAAATTATAGATATATTATTGATGTGTTAAAAATGATAGACCAATTTTTTAAATTAATAATCATTGTCCCTGTTTATATATTCATTTAGTAGTTATACAATTTATTTATTCATTTAAGGCTCAGTAACACAGAAAAATACAACAATTTACAAAGATAGGATATAGAGTATAATAGGTTGTGTCACCACAATCGTTGACTTATATTATTACTACCGAAATCAATGCCTTTTAAAGGAATAATTTAGAAGAATTTACTGATTCAAAATTACGTGCAATTAAAATAAAACGCTGGCAGCGAAGCGGCCGACTGGCCGTTATCGCGTAGGTAGGTACTTGTAGACAGAAAAACATAGTTTTGGTAGTTTATTCTGTAATTTTTGTTTTTTTATTATCTTATGGAAGTAGCAAACGAGCATGCAGCCCACCTGATGGTAAGTAACAGCTAAGGTAACAGACCTACCTGAGGTCGGCCACTGATGTGGTGCTACCCCTGAGGACAAAGTTGAAACGCCTCTAATAAGTATGTCTCCTTTTCAACACCCTTCAAACCAGAACACAGCAGCGCTTGACACAGCTGTTATAAGGCAGGTAGGTAGGTATGGTGGTGCTTCGTCGAGTCGAACCACAAAGATTTCTACCATCTTTTCTGTGTATTATGTAGTTTGTTCGGCACCACTTGCAGCACAAGTACAAGTACCTACGTAGTTCTGCACTTAATTGTCGTGAAGCATTCGGGTTTTAAGTTTTGATAATAATTTATTTAATTCTGTGGCGACTTCACGCAATTTTTCAAGAGACGGCACCACTAGTATATCCGAATCACGCTATCTCAGCATTCTAAACATCTTGCATATATACAAGCTCCAAACTGAGTCTACCGGAGCACGGCCGCTTCCCAGGCTAATCATGCCTAGCCTAGCCTTGCAGAAGATGTCCCTTTGCCGAAATTCTATACACATTACACACTAAATTCCTAACATATTTGTATTGTTCGCAAGCCATCTTTCTTCCTAAAATTGAATTACTTGGAGCGCCCTCTACAACGCTGACTACAATGCGTATTAATGGAAGAGTTGGCCATACTTAGCTATTACTATTACTTCTCTATTACTGCAACAATGTTTTCATGTTTCTATAAGGGTGCCGGGCAAGGAAATTGGGTTTTCGAGTGTGGCTCATTGCCCGGGAAGATTCTAAAGGGGATGAATACCTATCCCCCAGGATCCTTAATATATTATTCAAGATAATATAATGTTACTTAATTTAATATGATATATTTTACTATAACGTACAACCGTAAAATATTGCCAGCCCTACTGTCGTTGCTGAACTCCTCAGTGATCTTCCTGGTGGTCGGAGGTCGCCAGTCCGGAGAGCTGACGCAAAATCTGTCCCCCTCAGGTGGTGGTCGTGTCTGTTCCGTATTGTATTGGAGCTACTATGAGCGTGTCACTGGTATTTAAAAGTACTATAAGATCCTGCACAAGTTATTGTTGGAGACGTTGTAGTGAATGTTTCGGTACATTGCCTGGAATTTCCAGTTCTATGCACTATGCATAGGACTGGAAATACCAGGTTAAAATTAAAATTACAAATGATTATTTCTAAGTTATTTTGAATATTAGGAATGAATATTGCATGACAGTTGTTGAATCCTGCATCCTCGATAACTTCAATCAATAATTTCATGGTGAGGTAGACTGACCGTTTTTAATTATCAATTAATATCAACAATTTTAAGAGCTTTTATTCGGTAATCTAGGTAATATCTAGGTTGCTTGGAAGTAATATAAACATACATACATACTCCATTTTCTTTATATGCCCAGGGCCCCTAACAGGTTAAAGACGGTCCTGCCTGTACACCTACACCGGTGTGAACATACTAGTGCTTGCTATTTCAACTGCTAAAATCTTAGCAAGGAAATACGTTTAAATTTGTAGGTACTGGTATTTAGGAATTCAGGTTAAGGCATCAAAGGAAAAAAATATTTTTATTTTATTTATTTGTTGATCAAGACTACAAAATAGCAATCACAATATCAACAACATTTTGTGTCTGAAATAACACTAAATGACAAGAACTTAAGTGTCCTTAAAATTAAATGTCCTAGAATAAATATATTGTTACTTAAACATAAACTTATTGAACTCCTGCTGATCTAAATGGCCTCTTAGATTTTTTTCCCATTGTTGCGAGATCAATTGTGATACCATTAGGTAAGACAGCCTTGTTTTCTTGATAGTCTATAAAACCCTTTTGATTTTGGTCCTCTTTGGTTTTGTCGCAAGGTATACCAGTTTCGTAGTTATACTCCCGTTTCAAACCATCTGGGTCAACATATCCATATTTACCCCTAGTAACACAATCGATGCCGATAGTTTCTTCCTTGAACGATCCATCGTCATTTTCGAAACCCCATGTGATGCTGCCATCGTCGTTTTCTTCTCTGTATTTCCTTATTATTTGAGCGACTGGCTTCTTGTCTCGAGAATTTGATGGTACATATTTTTGTTGAGGTACATTTTTCACTGGCGAGCGATTGATGGGTTCCTGTGGGCGTGAATACTGCCTGACGGGTTGTACAGGAGTGTCATCATCATCGTCGATGAAGGGTTTAGGTTCTGGCCTAAATACAGGACGCTGTGGCCTGCTTGACAGAGGTTGTAATCTTGCGGGCTGTTGTCTAGCGGGAGCGTCATTTTTGTTAGGGTTGAACGATGGTTGCAGCAAAGGTCTATATTGAGTTGGTCTTACCGGCTCAGGTCTTTGCGCAGAAGGCGTAGTTTGTTGGAATATAGATGGGTTAAAGATAATCGGAGGCTTTGGTTGCGAAGTAGTTGTAATATCAAAGTAATCATTTTGTGGTTCCGATGTCGAAAATATATTAGGTGAAAAGGCTGTTGGTGTGTTAATGTCAATATCGTCTTCAGGCTCTTCCGTAACTGGTTTTGAAAGTTCATCTAGTGTTTGAAGATTAGGACGGGGTGCTGCATCAACTGATTTAAAGGATGGTCTTGCAAGACCAGGTCTCCTTATCCTGGCAACTCCTCCGGGTACAGGGCCTGCTTGCAATCTTCCTTGTCTGAATCCACCTTGTCTGGGACCGCCTAACGCGATCGCTCCAGGGATTTGTAGTCTTGGTGGTGTTGGTGAATCCAATTGTGCATAAACTGTGACTATGCACAGCATACATATCTGGAAACATACAAAAAGTAAAGAAAAGTTATATACTTGTAATCAAAATGAGTTAAGTTAGTAATTTAACATTTTGGATTTAAGAATACTTTTGCTGGCATTTACAGCACAAGGACATTTGACACTAAACTGCTTTATACTAAAAGGCGCCTAAATTTAAAATAAGTACTATCTAAATTTATTACAATCTTAAAAAAGCTAATCTCACGCACCCTACAAATACGAAATGCAACAGTTCTCCACTGCTACAATAAGATGGAAATACCTAGGCGGTGTTCGAAGTTTAAGCATGTTACCACATTAGCTTTTTTGCACACACTATTATATTTATATTGGCTATCAGAAAATCAAACCTTCTATTGTAAACATTGTATTAAAAATGTTGAACCATTAAAATATGATTTCCTTTCATTATACCTACAATTGATGTCACTATTTATGTATTGGCATAGTGATGTGATTGACTTGATTTTTATGTATAGATATTTTGGTGCTGAAAGTCATTTATCGCTTTATTACAACTATTTTATGTAAACAAGTATGACTTGTAACTAGAAAAGTCCTTCAATACGGCAAAATCTCGTTCATGGTCGACAAGCAACGTTAGAACTAGTGACGGTATTCAAATGAGATAATATAAATATCTTGAATAAGAAAGCAAGTATGCACGTTACGCATATATAATGTTTTTGACTGTATTTTTAAATCATTTCCTACTTGTAACTAAGAAGTAGGAAAAGATTTAACATTGATTTGTTACTTTTTATATTGAAACCTAAAATTTTGTTTAGTATAGCAAATAAAAGTACCTACGTAAACTAGTAAGTAACCTACGTAAAGTACAGGAAGGCTGCTCGTTTACATGTTAAGTCAATCAAACAAGAACAAAAGTAACCAATCGATAGACAAGGCAAAACGAGAAATAGAACTAAAAAACTGGTACGTATACAAATTAACACGAATAATTGGCGGAACGCGAGTAACGTAACGAATAAATGCTGCATACTTTCGAGTGTAATGGGCCTTGCCGGGCTCACGAATAATGCAGTACTTAACACCTGACTTGATTGACCGGCTACGGCCGTGCCTTGTTTGACTTCGTGCCGTGTTTTCAGAATGTTATTTTTATGTTTCAACTTGAATTCTTCAATGATTACAGTCTGTGTAACATTGTAACCGACTGACTTACGAGGCGATCATCTTAGTCCTCAGTAGCGGTTATATACCTATATGGAATCCCTTTTCTATATTGAGTTGATTACAGTTATCCATGAGTGGGATAGACCACTTGCCATTAGGTGAAGTAAAGGATTGTTTGCTACTGCTATTTTATAAAAATGTAATGCAAATAATACGGATTGATTGTATACATACACAAAACAAAAAAACCTGCATAAAACGAATCATCAATGTTGCATTTCTTATAACCTACTTTACCAATTGGTTTAATAGGCATATTATCAATGTAGATGTCGAAAAGTTGTAATATTCCGCAATACTATGATGTGTTTATTTTATATATCCAAGGGAAAGCTCTTAGGTTCTACCCGACGACTTTCTCGCTCAATATATCATAAGAAAATGCTGCTCGTATCTTGATTAGTTATCTTTATTAACTTCTCTATTTTCAACACGATTTATCAGTTTCACCTGTATGTTTGCTTGTTTGTAACCGACTCTTGTGGGCTGGATTATTTTAATATTTGTCAAAGACCGATGACAATGCAATAATTGTAACTAAAAAACGAAAAAAATATACTTTAAAAAACTAATAAATACGCTTTTAGAGTTAATCATACTAAAAACAAAACAAAATTATAACATAAGATTAAATTGCTGACGTGAAAATTAATAATTTACATTACTCTATAATGGCACATGTGAGGTGTTTTGCATGACATTTTTAAAGTAACTTTAGTTTTCGAAATGAAACTTGTGAAAAATTATAACGATTGATATTAAACACCCTACGCTTTCAGAACAGTGACATTTATCTTCTCGTCAGTAATTTTATTCTTATGTTAAGAATGATTATTGTAATAAGTCAAGTGATTCTTATATATAAGTTTTAAAGTACGTAGTTTAAGATCGCGGCGTAAGTCGACCTTTATTTTGTTCGACTCTACATTGTGCGTGCCAAAGACAGTAACAACATCGATCTATATTTATTGCTATAGTTATGTAGGTCAAACAACTTATGGATTTGTACGTTGGTGTGGTACTTTAAAATAGGTTTTTTATTATATTATCCGGTTTAAACATTGTTCTGTTTTAAATAAATAGCAGAGATGAAATGACTTCGAGGAGGATATTGATTACATGTATCCATTTATGATATTTGTTATGGTTTATACATACTTATGACATAGTTATACAATATATGTATATGAAAAACAGTTTGAAATAGAATAGTCCGGTCTAAATGATAATGATATGTGAATTTACGCATCAAATTAAGAAAAATACGAGTCGCTCTAATGAAGCCAGAAACCTTTATGTAGTGTGTAATGTATGTATACATTAATCTCTGAAATCGCTCCACCAATTTCAATTACTTTTGTTGTATATCTTTGTCTGATTTCAGTTTGCAACAGATGAAGTTTTTAAACTCGATAGATGACGCTATTGTTAACTTTGAGTCTATGTTGCATTTAGGATGCTAGGATTAGAATCTATTTAAAATTTAACGTCAAGATTTTAATGCATTACGGCACATACCTACATATGTATATTACGATACGTTTACGACTGTGTCTTCGATAAAATATAATCAATAGATTCATATATTTCCTGTGTAGGTAATCTAGGTTAACCGAATAAATTATAACTCGGAAGTGACGTTCCGACGTAATATATTATAGCCATATAAAATTTATTATATGAAAACTCTATTAAACGATCTGCGTAATATGGTCACCACAATGGTATACGGGTCTTTCATGCAAAAGATTTCTGTTTAATCCTTGTTCTGGTAGATATTTAAACTTACATACATAATGTAATGATTTCGATCTGGGTATTTTAGCAATTTAATTGAGTTATCTATTGCTGCCTCGACCACCCACGCCACTGTGTCCTAGAGTGAGGCTAGTGTAGTGTAGGAGGCATTCATAATAATTTTTACCTACTGCACTGCCCCGAGACTTTAAAATAAAAAAAATATAATTAAACTACTTGACTAGGTTGATATTTCCTATTCCAACAACAGTAATGTAGATAATATGTCTATGTTTTAATCAGGGAAGAGGAATTAAACAATAAGCATTGTTTGTCGTACGGTTATCGTAATGTCTTAGTATAAAAATGATCTTATACTTATAAAATGCATGCTAGAGTATGTACTGTTTATTATTTATATAAAATGTTTATCTTATCTTGTGATCTAAATTAATCTAATACTATACAATGTTACAAACTTGACAGCACTATTTATATTCTTTGAATAGCAAGGTTATGTAGAATTATCGAGAGAAGACAATTGTCATATAACTTACCTAACTAACCGGCATAAATGCATTATGGTAGACTTCTGATTGAAGATAGAAATTATTTGCAGATAATAAATAAATCGTGAACAATCTTTTTTGTTGTATTGTATTCTTTATGTTTGTGTTCTCAATTCTCTGTAATCGGTTCAAGAACGACTTAAGAAGAATTTATCAGTAAATGTCTAGAGGTTAGGTCGGGAGCAGGCCACGATCTGAAAGTGGTAAGGACGCCCGGACCAGTCATTCTTCCGCTAGTCAAGGTGACGGTTCATTTTGTATTGGTAAACAGGAGAAAAAATCTTAGGTAATGAACAAGTAACATATGAAACTTGGTACAAGTATGCTATTTATATTATTACATCCGCATTGATTCAATAAAAAATATATACTATGCAAGTTTATATTGTTTTTCGTTAGCTTTTATTGCGTTACATTTGTTTTATAATTATTGTAAGATTTTATAACAATTCTGGCTGACACAAACTTTGTCTTGTATAAGTTTTTTTGTAAGAAGAAAAAAAAAACTCTTAAGAAAGAGAAATCTGTAAGTGAACACATATTTAAGGATGTACAGCAGGATAAACCAAATGAATATAATTGTATCTACTTAGCCGAATTCATACCTTGACTATGTTTCCTTCTAATCAGTTATAGATGTAATTAAGCTAAATATATATTAACTTGTTGAAGTATTAATTTAATGTTTTATTGATTGTTCCGACTATTTACTTTACCTCAGTTTTCATGGCACAGTGTTTTTGAGTCTTTTTTGTATTTTATTTACTTTATTTTCGATGTGTTTGTTTATCATGTTACTTCTGAGTATCACGTAGTTAGTATTCAAGAAATTTTTCTCTTTTATTTTCAATTAAAATTATTTGATTATACATATTCATATGAATTCGTAGCTAACTGGATAATTTACATAAAACTCGTAGCGCGGGCGTTGTGAAGTGAAGCATAAAGAATTATTATTCAATTTTCATGTAATTCCAATGTAAGGACAGACTAGTACTTTCATACGTCGCCATATATTGCATGAATATGGCCCACAATGGTTTTAAATTACCTTGAAAATAATTTGATGACCTCAGGACAAGCTTGAGTTGCAAAAGTATCGTTAACGTAAATCAAAATACGATTTTCTTCACATTATTGAACAATTGAGATGTACAAAGGTAAAATGTGGTAGTATGTAGTAAAATAATATGAATTTAAGCGGCTTATTACTGTAAGGAAGATGAACTGGAATACTACCTAGTTGTGATTATTATTTATATTACTGCGAAGACTAATAATTAAGATATTAGTTCCATTTATTAAATAAATAATACTAAAAAAAAGGAATAAAACACGCTTTTATGAATAAATGAAATAAAAAGCAATAAACAAATACAAAGTATGCAAAGTTTCAAATTAATCCGACGTTTCAAAGTCGGTCAAAATCACGTTCAAAGTTTTACATTACAGAGATACCTACATAAATACATAGTTACACACCAAGCTAATAAAACCGTGTTAAAAAGTACAAACATCGATGCACGGTTGTTATAAATTCATATTATAATAGCGGAAAAGATAGCAAATATTTTACTTTTTTTAAGGAAACTTTAATTTGTTAAATATGTCAAAATTTTAGTTTTTCGATACCAACATAACACATTTTTTTTAAGTTATTAAAAAATGTCTATTTAAGACAATACACTTTCCAACGTTTATTCCGATCAAATCAATTATGTTTTAGAATAGTACTAGTTAGTAGAATAGTGGTGGAACATACATTTATTTTAAAAAATATCTGAATATGAAAAAAGGCTAATACGGATGTACTATGAAATCGTTTTTGATAAATGTATAAATTGCGATTTACTTTCATGCTCGTTGAAGTCTTTTGTATGCGTCTGATAACATGCTACGAACAGGCTTTATCAAAAATATAATATCTCAGAGGCCAAAGTTCCAATTAGACTTTATAAAATTGTTATTATTCTAATTTCACAACTAACAGAACATTGCAACATACAAAACATTGTTCGCTGTTGAAATGTTTCTATAAAATTTTATGTAACCATATAAGCCGGTATTAAATTTATTTCTAATGTTACAAACATGTTATTTTCCTATAAAATCCCACGCTTACAAACTTTTGTGAAACTAAAGTTTTTGATATTTTGATTTTTCATTCATTAATGTTGAGTATGAGTTAGGTGCGTTATTATATTATATCTAAGCATATGCAGTGAATGGAACATTTCACACTGTTGAAACTGCCTGGTTACGCTTATCAACTTCTGTATCTACTCCTAGTAGTCGACCCTGTTAGTAATAATACTGCAGCCCAGTAACGTAATCATTAAGGCATTTGTCAGTAGCTGTTGCTTATTTTACGTAATAAGTATATACATGGCAGGTACTAACTCGCTAAATTACGCTCGCTTTAACAAATAGTTCCGCTTATAAATTAAGAAGGGCAACATTCTTTGCACGTTGAAAGGTTAGCTCCGTGCATTAATTTTGTAGCCTTCCCAGCTCTCAATAGATTCAAGGCTGGAGCGAAACCAACACCTACTATCAATGCCGGTTATATGATACCGACCTGAATTTGATTTACACACTGTAATTTATTGATCCATAATATGTTTCAAGTTAGTAACTTTTTCCTAATGCAATTACTTTTTTGCCTATGTCGCACTAATTTTAAATACATTCGAAGCTTTAAAGTTAATGCAGCTATGACCAACATCCTAAATTGTTGTTAATTTATTGATATGAATAAACTTTATTAGATTATTAACGCATTTTAATGTTACAGAAATAATGGAAATTATTAAATAAAATATTATTTACTGCACTGAACAACTAACCGACTACAAAATACGACTTTTTTTGAAAGTCTGAAAATAGTTAAAGTACAATTAAGAAAAAACCGGATGAGTGAATTTTGAATTAAAAAAAACTTTTTTTAATGATTTTGCAAAGTATGCAGTCGGCCTTGTATCTGAAGTGACACTTACCACCAATGTCCGCATGATGTCCTGTGGCACGACACAATCACGCGGCGAACAACCAACAAATAAAGGAAACGCCTCCCGCGCAAGCTATATGAGGTCGCCCACTCTCGCCCTGCGCCCGACGCGACCACCATACCTTATTGCAAGGTGACCGACTAAGAACGTATACCTCACCTAATGCAAAGCAAATAAAATGCAATACTACACAAATTGGCTGCGCTGGACGCGAGGATACCGCTAAACGATCCAATTAATTACAATTCGATGGTTTCATATTTTGTATTCCTCGGCACTCTGCCTTTGATAAAGTGCAAGTTATAAGGAATTCTAATTTTTTATCGATCATTATAAAAAAGTTCCGACAAATGCTATTAAGTATTCAAAAGCTAAGTTTTGCGTTTGTCCCAGACTGTTTATCTGGGCGGCCCGTGTGATACTGAAACTTTACACCTCAACGAAAAGACTGAAAGAAGTGAGAGCAAGTTACTGAGACCGCAATCAGCACCTGTTATTTGAGCCCTTATGATCACCGAGATTACAAAACACGTGACGTAATGCATCCGATTTGTCTCGTCACAAGTTGGGCATTGTTCGTTTCGAATTTGTAATTCAATCGAAACGCTCGCCGCATGCGATATGCCAGATGTAGCAATAGCGTAGCGTAGATCGTAACTCTTTACCTTTATTTGATAGTAAGACATTAAGTCGAATTTAACTATTTATTTAATCACAATTATTCACGAACAACATACCAGCGGCACCGTAGCGTGTAATATAGCATTGAAATAAAATAACATTGAAACGCAACTGATATAATGTGTCAATATCAGGTTACAATACGTTTAGTTAAACTTCTCCTTTTTAAAAAGAGTTACAAATAAGTACATTTGCAAAAGAGAAAACGATGTTACCGGTAATGTGGTGTCATTGACGTTCCATTGTCGTAGTTTTGCTGCAGGATAATGCAATTGGGGTGTGTTACATCAGTGCGATATTTCACTGGCGCGTGCGCAGCAGTCCAGTCACGCAGGCGCACAGGAAAGTGTATCGACAGCATCACAACACAAGCAAGTGAGAGTTTCTGTAGCCATAATAGTTCATTCCCCGCGACGCCGCGCAACGCCAGCTCCGACTACTAACTTGTTGATTTTCCGCTGCTAATATTTATTGTTTAGATGAAAAGCGACCTGATTGAATTATGATTTGTATTGTTTTATTCAGTGCAGATTTAAGGGTACATATTATAATCACTTGTATTATTAGGGATGTCTTCATTAAGACTTAAATATACCATGATTACATTGAACTAAGTAGATCCATTAGGTGACTCTTTCAACACGATGCGTTTCTTGATAAAAAAATATGTCACAAGTCAATGTACATAGATAGGTACTTACTTTCCCTCATTTGTGAATTAATAACATTCTTCATTTTTTGATACGAATCTTACGATGAGTGACACGTGCAAAGTTTTGAAAAAATTGACTGATTTTCCTTAATTTATCAATATAATATCAATTTCATTTTGACATAAGTTTTTTTAATA
>DWNY01000368.1:0-16997 GCA_018250635.1 Telegonus apastus | reverse complement strand
TTTGATTACTCCATAATAATATTATTATTATAGAGTAATCAAATAAATAATCGATCACATCAAAATATTTGTAATCCAACTGCTCAATTCTGCAAAAATCTAATTTCATAATTACATAAGGATCTAATAACACTGATGAAATACAGGAAATATATGAACGCTAAATATGAAATGATAAGTTACTTAGTTATAAGAACGAAAACTGCATAATTAGATTTTTTTTTAAATCTATATTCCTACCCGTCAATCAAAGGAGTTCATTTTGAAATAGTCTCCTTTTATACAATACACCATCCGAGAGTGTTACTCGTAAAGTTCAAATTCTGGTAACTGATACATAGCAAAATAAAAGAAAGGACATTTTTTTGGGAAAATACATTTTTTTTTTCCATAAAAGCTTATACTAAGTTACACGCTTCCTGCAATTTTTGTTTCAAGTTAACAAAAACATTTAAGTTTGTACTTAGAAAAATGATTTTCATTCAATTTTTTCCATGGTACAAAGTAAAGAAAAAAAAAGAAAAACATCAAGTTTGATTCCATTCCGTATGATGTATTTTCTAACTGTATTTTGTCTTTTTTATAATATTGAAGTAGCAAACGAGCATGTAGTTCAAGTGGTGGTAAGTGGCTACTGCTGCCTATGTACGCTTGGGATCATTTCCACAGTATTAGAATCCTACCTGAGTTCGATCACACCTGTGTCACACCTTGAGGAGGAAGGTAATCCTTCGAATAATGTCTATCACACCCTTCAAATCAGAACACATCAGCGTTAACATTGGTGTCCTTAGACAGAATGCTATGGCGATGATGCCGCCGGAGTCGAACCAAAAAGGGTCGTGTTACCTTGAAAATCCTGTTCAAAAAATCTTCAATCCGTTAGGGTTAATTCTAAAATTCAGTTCTAATATATAAGCTTTAATATAAAAGCAAAGAAATAAAATTTTGTTGAAGTTAAAAAATATGTATCTACCTATACAATTTTTATTAACACGTAAAGCGAAAATTTGCGGAACAATTTTTCGAATACCGCGTAGACAGAGGAGTACGAGATTAGGCATACGTGTAAGTTCATGAACAGGACCGAGAAGGGATAGCATTTATGTATAATAGCTTAAGGAAATTAAGCAAGATAAATATTAATCGTTTACAAAACTGACAATAATTCTATCAATGTAAAATACATTGCGTTATTTCTTTTAAATGCAGCTTAACAAATGAAACCCCATTTTCCTTATAATTATTGATTTCCTGATGCACAGACGAAAAATACATATCAACTTATTTTTTCTTTGGGTTTATCAAGTTTAATTTTCATTAATTTTAATTATGTTCGAATTTCGACCATTGCGGCGGATTCACTAGTAAAAATTATTTACGTCATCAAAACAATACAAGACCAAGAACATAAAAAATGCCTCCTGTGAGGTTTGAACTCACGACCCCTGGTTTACGAGACCAGTGCTCTGCCACTGAGCTAAAGAGGCTTGGTGCTTCGTTACGACTTTTATTCATATAAGCTTGTGGACCGGCTGGCTTATATGAACATATGATGACTTATACGACTATTTCAACGCATGTGTGATTGGGTTTAGGTACAACCTTTGTTTTATATGAAGTTGGTTAGTTACCATAAGGGCATGGCCTTATCATTATGTAGGCGGCATGCTTTGATGCAACTTTAACTTTCATATTACTTTAACATTAACATAGGTAACTATCCCCACAAAATAAGTGTAATGGGATGTCCACACCTCTATAATTTCATATACAATTTCACTTGATCAGCAATTAAATTGACCAGAAAAATCAGCTTGTGTGGAAATCTCTTAAATAAAAAATCTTGTCATACTATTAATTAAAAAAAAACTTTTTGCGCCTGTTCGTCTGTATTCGGCGAAAACCTGATTACATTATACTTCAAACTAACCCAATAAATGCGCTGGTATGGGTCCATCAGGCCTAACAGTAGTCTCTCCGTATCTCTGGACCAATCGTCTCCGAACATACGCGAACAGTTGTTTGTACAGTGGCGCCACCTGGTTGTAAATCTCCTCGACACTGGCTCTGAAGGACTGGTCTTCATACGCCGCTCGCATTTGGTCACCCGCGTCTCTGTAACCTGGCGACAATAATTGTAGCGAGGTTTGGGACAAGTCTCATGAAAATTACATTTAAAAAAATATTCACTCTTTCATGTGAGTCACTGTTTGTAAAATTCATGGATGACAGACAACCTTAAAAAAATATGGACAAGTCATAAAAGGTATTTAATTTCAAAAATTAGTCGGCCTAAAACAATTGTAAAGTAAAGCCTTCGTGGTTTGACTTCAGGGCTCCAGCGTCACGCCACCTTGGGGTGGGGGAGGCACAGGGGTTAGGGGTTCAAAGGGGATCAATCCTCCGCCCAAAAACTCATTACCGCCAATCTATTTCTATCTTGAAGCAGTTCTTGTGTCTCGGTGGAGTTTGCTGGCTCACTTATAATGAAGCGACCAGCTTACTCCTCAGGAGTAGCAGAATCTGTGATTAACGTCACACAAGCTTCTCTATTAGAAGTTGGTTACAGATGTCCATGGGTGGTCGACTGCATGCTCAAATACTAGCTGTGCCCGCGACTGTGAACGCTAATTCTCTTTTTAAAAAAGTAACCTAAGTTACGCCCTATATCATCAGCTATCTGCTAGTGAAAATATGGTCAAAATCGGTCCAGCCGTTTCGAAGATTATGCGGAACAAACAAACACATAGACATAGAGACAGACAGATAGAAAGCGAGACAGACAGATAGACAGGCAGACAGACCCTTTTTTATCTACTATGCTTTTGTTGGACCCCGTATACTTTCAAATACAAAAATAGTTTTTTTGACATTACAACCAGACAATTCAATGTTATGTATTTGCATACCTGTGTCCACAGCCGCTTGGTTTGCCAATTGCACGTATCTCATGAACCGATTCTTTAATTTCGGTCCCGTTTGATCCCGGAAGCTTCTCCAGACATACAACAACTCGCTCTCAATCCTGGAATGCGCCAGAATCCTGGATATCTCCGGATCTAGCTGCATATCGCAATAGTTTGGAAAGTCCGAATTCTCTTGATACGGTTGGTAGTGCTGGTACGGTTGATTCGTGAGGTGGTACGGTTGGTATCTCGTCTCTTGGTACTCGGAAGGGTATACTCTAGGCACGTGAGGGTCATAGGGCTTCTGACCAAAAGGGCAGATCTTAGCTGCGTTGTAAACTTCTTTCATTTCGTTTATGAGTTGTTGTAGCTGAAAAGAATAAGACATACATTTGAAGATCTTAGTTTCGAAATCGTTCGACTCCGGCAGCACCATTGCCACACCTATTTCTGCCTAGGAACAGTAGTGTTAAGCGCTGCTGTGTTCTGGTTCGAAAGGTGTGGTACTTATCCGAAGTAATCCGGACTATTTCTTTTACAGTACGGAAGTAGCAAGCGAGCATTCAGTCCATCTTATGGTAACTTGCCACTGCTAGATACGATCTAAGTCCTACCTAAGGTTGACTACAGATGCGTTGCTACTCCTGAGAAGTAAGCTGGAACGTCTCGGATAAGTATGTCTCTCTTGCACCCTTCAGACCTGATACAGGCAGAAATAGCTGTATGCTTACTCAACGCTCTCATTGCTCAGGAACCAGATGTCGACATTTTTCATACGTCACTAAAAGATTTTTTGGATTATTGTGAAAAATTTATACAATTATATATTACATAGAACTTACCAAAAATTTATGTCTGTTGTGTGCATTGGCTTTGCTGTAAGCACTTGAAGTAATTGAAATAAATAAATAAAAAATAGGACTGGCGGAGATGCTAGAATCAAACTATTCCTATGGACTAAGTTGGATAAATATGTATGTCTCCCTTACACCCTTCAGAACAGAACACAGCAGCACTTAACACTGCTGTTATAAGGCAGGAACAGGAGTGACGGTGGTGCCGGAGTCAAACCACAAAGGATTCTACCAAGGCAGTTAATTTAGGCACTGCGATAATTAATCCTTCACATCAAGTTACCTCTGCAAACTTATCATCAGACAGCGCAGCACGGCTACCCTGAACTATCCTGGTCAACTGCCTCCTGTTCTGAGGGTCTGACATCCTGGAGCCGTCGAACGCAGCCGCCTTCCTCCAGGACAGCCTCTCGAACTTGGAGCTCAGAGCCAGCTCTTCCACCATCCTTCGTCGGTTATATTCTGTGATGTTGGTCACGAATTTCCATTGGGACATTGTTACTCTGGAATAATATAATTTATTATTTGGAATTATTTATCTGGGTTAGTTGGTATTCCAATAATTAATGCTATACTTAAAGCCCCACTAGGATTTTCTCTCGTGTCGTGAGTACCATGAAAACATACCAATACACAAACACCCAGACCCAGAACAGAAATCTAAATTCTTTCAGATCTGTCTAGCCGGAGATCGAACCCGGCACTCATTGCGTGTCAGATCGGTGTGGTGACCGCTGCGCCACCTCGTTCGTTAGTAATGATATTACCTGTAACACATGCCCGATGCTTCTCTGTCATACTCTCGAAGGAATTGCGTTGCTTCTGCCATATTTGTGTTGACGCCCTGGGAAAAAAGACAAGTGATTAATTACATTTACAATATACTAGCTGTGCCCCACGATTTTACCCGCGTTTTATAATGAAACATAACATACATTATTATTTTGTTGACGAGGGGGGGAATCTTCATAGGGGTACCAGATGCCATGGGAGCGACGGGTTATGTGGGATTTCTACTGCTCGAAAACCCCCCGGTGGCCGTCCTCAGCGCTGCGTGGAGGACTCCGGGATATCCAACGGAACACAACCGGAGTCCTCCGAGCGCGACGCCCCAACCGGCTCTGCCCCGGTGAGAATTGGGGCTCACCATACCATAATATTTGGTGTTAACGACGATATGTGACCACACATACCGCTGTCCTTCGCGGAGTTCAACCATTTTCGAATTTCAGTTTTTCCATAATATTTTATTTAAGTACTTTAATATTAAACAGGGGAAGTCACAATCAAGATGTCAGCTAAGATGGTCACGCTTATGTGCTAGGAAGGTCAAAACATGTCATTAGCCAAGATTGTTGCAATTTATATAATTTCTGAAACATAACATCCTGTGCTCATCGGTCGAGGCCATTTGTATTATAAAATTGCATTATTTTGTATCTTAGGGTTTTTTTAGTTCATCTACTGGTAAGTATGTTTTAAGGGTGGTAGAACCCTTTGTGGTTTGACTCCGGCGGCACCACCGCCACATCTATATCTGCCTAATAGCAGCAGTGCTTAGCGCTGCTGTGTTCTGGTCTGAAGGGTGTGGTATGGGAGACATAGTTATTCGAGGCGTTCCGACTGAGTCCTTAGGGTTGCAAGGTAGCAACGCATCTGTGGCCGATCTCAGGTAGGACTGAACTTATCCAGGGTTCATTACAGATGTCCTAACGGCAGTGGCCGCTACCCATCAGGTGGGCTGCATGCTCGTTTGCTACTTCCTTAACATAAAAAGTAGGTATCTAATTGACATCTGTAGTCGACCAGCGATAACATAAATCTTACTTATTAATCACAGATGCGGTGCTATCCCTGAGGACTGGTGGAACGCCTCGGATATAAATATGTCTTCAATACCACTGCTTGAGTGCTGTTAATATTAGGCAGAAAAGGTGTGACAATGGTGCCGCCGGCTCGTTGGTTTCCTCCTGATATCACCTTTTGACACTAATAACTCCTAGTTTCATGATAGTATACATTATATCAGGTCACTAGCGAAAGTAGGCATAATAGCCATTGTCCAGCAAACAACGTAATAGAACAATCACCGGTAACTGCCAATAGATGACGACAGTTAATTTAGGTTTCGTCATTGTTTTATTAATATACAATCGATCTACAAAGTTAAGCAACGTCGCGCGCGGCCGGCAATGGATGGATGACCGTTGGTGGCAAAATTTCTTGCGCGCTTAGCCGTTAAGCCGTCAGTCCTGGACTCCTGGTTGCTATCATTGGATAGTCGTTAAGCCTCATCGGAGGCCTGATGGAAGCTTTGAAAGTATCCGACACGGGTTGACCACTAACCCGTGCCCTCTACACCAACAGGCATTGGAGCAGCGTGGTGGAGTATGCTCCAAGACACCCCCAGTTGTGTTATCAGGACAACCACAAAGATCGAACCACAAAGGGCCTTTATTAACGGCCTCAATTACAATTTAACTTTATAACTGCATAGTTATGGCCTTTGATTATATGCTTTCTAGATCTAGCGTTACTTAAAAAAAACGTCCAAAAATAGTCACTAACAGTTAGCCTCTAAATCGCTAATGTTTATAATAGGCAACGTTATTGTCCAATCAAAATGGTGTAATGGGAGCATTCGACCAATCATACGCCGTTAAAGCTAGTGTGCGTGAGCCACACACATGCTTATTCTTGGACGTTTTTTGCTTGTCACTGATAGCGTTACGTTGTCTATAGAGTAGGTATATGAGCAAAAGTTGTGGTCACAAAAAAGCTAAAAATACCACTTAGGGCAACAACCGTGACGGGTTCGACTCCGGGACGGGCAAGTATCGTGAACAATAAATAATAACGCTTTCTACACTCGTGTACAAGGATTACGTGACGTGGGTGCTATGATTTGAACACCCAGACTGAGAATATACTTTCTTATATAAACCTTTTTATATAAAGCAATAAGGCAGACAGTCTACCTGGAAAGTAGACATCGTAGCCTATGGAAATTTGCAACAGAAGCCACGGAGAGGAGAATAGAAGAAGCATCTTAGAGCAGGGGAGCCTAAAACGTGTCCATCGAAAAACAGAGAAAGCAGATGAGGTTACCTATCTGTCTATCTATATTAGACAAAGATAAGTATAGGTCTGATCTTCCCTGTTTTATCATTTGTTGGACACTCGCACTCACAAGCCTGCCTATGGCTCCCCTACTCTATATATAAAGACTTTATGGTGGCAACGCAACTGCAGCCGACCTCAGCAAATATACTCACGAAACCAATGTCAATTCCAATCCAATTTCAATCCAATCTGTCAAAAGTGACGTTGTTCCGTACTTATGTATGAATAAAATAGAAAATAACATTTGGATCGGTCATTAACGGGTTCTTTATAATCCGTTATAGTGACCGGTATGGTCAAATGACACACAATATTGAACTTATTGCCAATCCCTTGTCCACTGTCCCACTGCTGGGCACGGGTCTCCTCTCAGAGCGAAAGGGCTTTTAGTTAGTCCACCGCGCTGGCCAAGTGCGAATTGGTAGACTTCAAACATCTTTGAGAATTATTTTTAAATAATTGTCAGGCGTGCAGGTTTTGTCACGATGTTTCCCTACACTGTTAAAGCAAGTGATAAATAAATTCTAATACGCACATAACGTGTTAAAGTCAGAGGTACCTGAGATTTGAACCTTGGACCCCCCTATTGAGAGGCAGAGTTTCACCCATTAGGCTATCACTGCTTTTGAACTTAATCGGCGCTAATATAGTAGTAAATCTAATTCCGATCGGTCGGAATTGGTTTCGTAAGTAGGTTTGCAATTTGGACTCTTATTATCAGTGGATTATTCATCCATATACCTAATTGGAACTTGGTCTTCTGTGAAAAGGCAGGTTTTAGAGCCATTAGGCTATTACTCCTAAATATATGCGATGATATCAGTTTTGTTTGTTTGTAAGTTATGCTACATACATACAGACGTACAATTGCTTTAATTTTACAGCGCGTATATTTTGTTTCATAGACTACAAGAGTGCGTACGAGTAGTAATTTGGTAAATGTTAAATAACTGTTGAAGAAATGGCAAATATAATTATTTTTATTGCATTTAATTTATATCAGTTAGGTTAAAAGAAGTGTGAAAATTAACGAGCATTTTTCCTAACTTTCTAGGCGTTCCAAGCGGCTGGTGTTTACAAATGTTTATCAATTCTCTTCACTCATAATCTGATACGTCTAATAATTTATATAATTGACTCACCATTCTGAAGTAGTCGTTACAACATGCATACTTTATGAAGAAAGCAAGCAGTATGTGCGAAATCACTTTGCCGTTGTTCATTTTAAAAAACGACAGCTAATGTAGTCGAAACACGATCATTTAACTTCCATACGCTATTTTTTAGCTCAATTCAAACACGAGTGCATAATTAAAACAGAAAATCGATTTATTGCGATAAAATGCAAACACTGTGATGAGTAATAAATAAAAAAAATGTTTTACGAAGTTACGATATTGATTCCATTTGCTTTCGCGCGGTAATTTGACAGTTGTTTTTTTAAATCGCGCGTGTGATGACCTATTTTATTCGGCCGAGTTGTTGTGATTGTTTTAATGATAATATTTGTAACAACTTGCTGTAAAACTGTCCCGCGGCATTTCTTGTCGCCGACTGGAGGAGTGTATCTACGGCTTTTGTTTTCTGCATGCTTTGATGAGCACGACACAATGCACAAGGGGGGGCACGCGTCAGGATTTGTGTATCTTGCGATATGTTTTAGATTTGATTTTTTATAATCCGGTGCTAGTTTATGGAAATATATTGTACCAGTTTATGTCCCCGTAGACCTGTACAATACGCTAAGTACGTTTTTTTTATTTAATGTGACAATTTAATATAAAAAAAAATTGTAACATAAAAGTTAAGTCAAAATTTTATGATTGATACGAAAATTTCACTAGAAAGTCTTTTTAGTGTAGTTTTCTATTTTCTACGCAAGTGTTTACTAGAAATTTCGCAGTGAACTGCCCACGTTTGTTAAATTTGTACCTACTAGTATATTACGTGAAAATCAAGTGTAAACGTGCCCGAACCGTTAAAATTATTTAGTGGTTCAGGGGTTTAGGAATTTTTTTTAGTATATACTTCGTTAAAATAAATCATATTTCGTAGGTACTCAAATCTCAACACTATATTCTCGTGTGCGCACGCGCATCTCAGTAACGCGCCATCGCGTGCCATACTGCGACACGCGGACAAAGAATAATTTTATGTAGATGTACCTTAATATTAAACATTCTTTGTGGCTGGACTCCGGCGGCCCCACTGCCGCCAACAGTGAACCTAAAAACATTTGATTATATACTCTTTGGATCTAGCGTTAATTAAAAAAAAGCGTCTAAAATAGTCACTAACTGTTAGCCTCTACATCTCTAATGTTTATAATACTCAACTTTAATGTCCAATCAAAATGGCGTAATGGAAGCATTCGACCAATCATACGACGCCGTCATTATACTAGTGTCCGTGAATCACGCACACATATACAGATTTTTATTTCTTGGACGTTTTTTGCTTGTCACTGACAGCGTGACCTTATCCAATTTAGGTATTTTAATTTATTTATTTATTGTACAATATAAAACTTGATTATACTAATTTAAAGTATTGTAATGTACCTGTGGCATATGACCAACCATCAATAAGCAAACAAAAACAAACAAATACAAACATTTGCGAGCACTAAATGGCTAAATATTGGCGGTGGATTTAATATTCACATTTTTGAACGAAATTATTTGCATTTGACAATATTTACATAGACGGATTCACAAATAAATACCTAGGTACCTACTTAAATCACTATATTGCAATGTGGCATGAACTCATATTTTATACCCGCTGAGAATCTTCTATACATTATAGTGAAGCGAAAATTTCCGGAACCGTTTTACGAATACCGCTTGTAGAGAGGAGTATGAGATTAGACGTTCGTCAAAGTTCATGAAGAGAAGAAGCGGGGACAGATAATATTTATGTGCTTTAACTGTTACAGGTATATTTAAATTAACTGAATAAATCGTGCATTATTTACATTTCTGATAGCAATACTGTTAAACAATATCGTAAACTATGTCAGATGTCTATGTTAAAAAATTGCTTTTAAATGCGACTTAGCAAATTAAACCTCAAGTTTACTATTGCCCGGACGAAAAATTCATATAAATGTTTATTTTTTACTTGGGTGCATCATTTTTTTTATTTGGTTAAAATTATGGTCGAATTTCGACCATTGTAGCGGGTCCACTAGTTTAGATTATTCGTGATTAATTACGCCTTAGATCTTCAGCTATCTTCAAGTGAAAGTCCCGTCGAAATCGGTTCTGCCTTTAAGAAGAATTCTTCAGCCAAACAGACTGATAATAAACAATTCTGTCGTATTTTTGTTATAGGTACCGTGTATACTTTCATATGCATTTAGTGAAAGGTTGTTATTTTGATATTACAAACAGACACTTCAATTTTATTTATTTGTATAGATGCACTATTGACGACACTTGTAAACGTTAACATAGAAAACTGTCATTTAAAGAACTACCCCGAGAGTTACTTGACTCAGCAGTGAAATGGCGACTTCAAAGACTATTACTACTCGACTTCAAGAGAGCATGCTTGTGTGACATTTAAGAACTTCGCTTTGATCTGCAAGCCCTTCGTGACTCGGTTACTGGGAGTACTTTAGAATTAAGTGCTAGGTTTTGTGAAATTTCGGGGAAAACTCAAAGCGAACAAATGTAGGACGGCAATTGTACGGGATTACTGCTGTAGCTTTTTTAATGTATGGAAAATGCAAATGATAAAGCAGTCCTGATGGTGGCAGTGACAGTGGCTACTGCTGCCCATGGACTTCCTATGGCAACTTAAGGTCCGCCACGAGCGACATAGGTGCTACTTCTGAGGACTAAGTTGGAACGCCTCGAATAATTATGTCTTTCTTCTTCTACAGACTCCCTTTAAAACAGTGTTTAAACTACTATTAAAGGTCTGCGCACCTTAGGCCAGACCTTTAAATGTATCAGTACATTTTGTATGAACCATCGTCCGCTATAGACGGGCCGCACCGCAAAGTCAAACAATACGATTCATATACGATGCGATGCGGTCCGGCCAGCCCCGGGTATAGTATGCGCCAAGCTTTACACTGTTTTTATGAAGCAGAAATTGGTGTGTTAGTGGAGTAACTCTACATGTTTGAAAGTTATTATTGAAGGTTCTACTTATTAAGGAAATAAGAAACATAAATATTGATTCACTTCCAATAAAAATATATCGTCGTAATATACATATATCCATTTTTCCCATGTGTGGTACTGAATAAATTAACCAGCTTGATTTAACATTAGATCTTGTAACTTTTTGTGTTAAAAAACTACGTAATATGATTTACATTTTTTACATTTTACGTATTTGATGAGCTTAGATGTTATATAGTGAATTTAAAACAGACATTAGAGTAGTCGAGAAAGGCAGCAATTTTGAAATTACATGTTACAATTTTATTCCTTCGTATACATTCGAGCTGTCCTTACAAGAAAAATATTTTAATCTTCATTTTATTGTCCTGCACACCTTGAGCCCGGATCCAGTTTGCGAAATAAAGTGTGAATGTTCAACACGACTGTACTTTTACTTCGTTTTTGAGCAAATAACATGCGATATTTTTGCATTTGTTAGGGCTCGATATATTGTTTGAATTTAAAGCGATTTGATGACGTTTTGTTTGTTTTTTTTCGAAAACAAAAACGTATTTGCATATTTGAAGTCCGATAAATATTTGTTGATAATAAAAATGAAAATTCTATTGTTATTGATTGATTGCTTCAACAGACATTACTAACTCATGATTGGCCCACTGGTGGACTGGGTCTTCGAGAGAAGCGATTCTCTTGAGATTGAGAAGGGTTGAGAATCGACCGCGCTGGCTAAGTGCGATTCGTAGACTTTTTTACTTCTATACATCTGAATTTTGTGCTCCATTGTTGGGACATATTTCATCTGCTCATGAGATTTTTTTCCCTCTAGTTAACGTTCTTGGTACGCGTGTTCTTAGCTATCTACTAGATTGTACCTCGGTCGCCTCCCACGACTTCTACAGGTAGAGAGGGAGTGGGACTATTGAAGATCGGCACCACAGGGTAAAACTGTTTTTTGACATATAATTTCTTTATTGTTAACACGAACACATCGTATTATAAAAACACTTTCTACACTCATAGCCCTACAGGATTTTCTCCTGTGCCGTGGTTGCCTTGGACACACAAACACGAATATACAAACACCCAGACCTAGAACAGAGATCTAAATTCAACATTCAGATATCTGTTTTGGCCGGCGATCGAACCCGAAACTCATTGCCTGTCAGACCGGTATGGCGACCACTTTGCCACGGGGTCGTTGGTGCAGCGGTGTTATATTATTCTATTCGCGATAACACACGCAAATAGAATAAGAAAGCGTGATAATTCCGCGAAAGTGATGGCAGAACGAGGTTTATTTGACGTTAATGTGATTTTCAATTGAAAGTTAAAGTTACTGTTCCAAGAATCTTTCCTGAACTTGGTCATAAATGCGATCGTACCTTAAAATGCGAACGAAAAATCGCAGTAGTTCCAAACCATGTAACACCGCCCTTAGTTTTAGTGATTACCTACATAGCGAGCAATTTTGTGGGATTGTTATTAGGTACCAGTAAGTGGGTACCAGGCTCGATGATACCGGATTTCGATGGCAGTTAACATTAAGATAAACACCACTTATGTGTTTTAACATAAACACGCCCCAGTTCCGGGCTTATTTAATTTTCGTTCGCTGACTTGTAAATTAGTTTCTTTTAATTGCGTGATTGCTGCGTGGTTAATGTATTTCGGTTTGAAAGGATGCGTTTGGAAGCGGATTCGATAGTGCTTTTGTTAATTATTAACAAGAATCGTACTCTCGGCACTTTACATCGATTACTCTGAAATTAATTCAAGATTTTTTTATGTTATGGAAGAAGCAAACGAGCATGCAGCCCACCTGATGGTAAGTGGCCACTGCCGCTCATGGACATCTGTAATCAATCCCAGATAAAATCACAGTCCTATTGAGATCGGCCACAGATGCGTTGCTACCCCAGAGGACTGAGTTGGAACGCCTCGAATATGTATGTCTTCCTTACCGCACCCTTCAAACCAGAACTGAGCAGCGCTTAACACTGCTGTTATAAGGCAGAAATAGGTCTGCCGTGGTGCTGCCGGAGTCGAACCACAAAGGGTTCTTCCACCTTTAAGACAGTAAGCAAATTACGTTACGAAAGTTTTACTTGAAATTTAGTTTGTATATCGCACTTAAGCAATAATTTTAACAGTTAATTAATTCAGTTTCTTCGTACAACACTATAAATAGATAACACACCTCTCCTGATAAGATTGTGTCATGTTTTGTTCTACAATAACATGTGTTATCACGAAACACTTGTATCTTCTTGTATTTTGAATGTGCAATGTGATACAAATGACAGAATATCTTGTTCTGGTAGTTAATTTGTGTAATAGTTCATTGCTGTTTCATTGTTTGGTACTAACTGTGACTGGTGTGCCACTGCTGGGCTCAGTTACTGTCATAGCTCATACACACCTTTCAGAATATGTTAGGTGAAATTCTAGGCTATACGTGATTTTCACGAGATTTCTTTCACTGTTAAAGAAACTGATATTTGACTTTAAATGCGCATGACTTAAACAATAACTTACCTATGATAAGAAGTAACTTGCCTAGGATTCGATCCCAAACCAGCAGTGAATGAAATCAAAAGACTACTCGTTTTTATTGTTACTAAATATCAATAGTTTACATATTAACTATTGATATTTAGTTGTATTGATGTTTTTTACGTAATGTCGGCTTTTGTAATGAACCCATAAATTAAACTCGAAAAATCGCAGTTTTCTGCATAATAGATAGTTCTGGATTAATAATTATTAGCCATAATATAATTCTTAACCATGCCAAAATTTAATAACGAATTTCTTCTCTTCTTTCTCGAATCCCAACTATTTCCAAGACGCTATACACACACACTCCTTATACGCTATACAATGATGCTGGTTTATTACATTTGAACTCGCGAAACACCCAAGATATACGGATTATTAAGTTTTTTCTATGAGATGGAGATCCCAAACAAATATTTAGCCAACCTTATTGTAAGCGGCCTTATACATCAGTGCTTCTACCTTCCTTCATCTCTAATGCTGCAGAAACTGATACTCCTGAATATTAAAATGGTAAAATTTCTTTTAGAAATAAGTAGTGCCTTTGTAAAGTACTATTTCTATGTTCTTCTATAATGTCTACTTTTGTGTTTAGGTAAATGTTAAATGAAATGGTTGCCTCATATGGAAGTGACAAGAAAGGTGGCAGAACCGTTTCTGGTTCGACTCCGGTGGCACCACCGTCACATCTATTTGTCTTATAATATCTGATGCTGTTCTCTGGTTTGAAGGGTGTGGTATGGTAAGGAAGATATACTTATCCGGTTATTCGAGCGATCTAACTTAGTCAGGAATAGCAATGCATCTGCGGTCAACCTTAGGACTTTGATCTTATCTGGAGTTGACAGATGACCATGGGCAAAGTGGCCATTTACCATCAGGTGGACTGCATGCTCGTTTACTACTTCAAAAAAAAATCTAGTACGTTTTTTTTATATTTTCACAAATTTCGGCTATCGGCCATTATAATTCCGGTCACACATTCTCATCACACCATACCATGGTACCTGTACAAACAGATAAGCTATCACCTCAAATGGACTACATGTGTTAAGCATTAGATATATGGAGTTACATCGATCACTGTTGACCAGGGATTAAGATATCGAGATTTGCCGAGATTAGCCCAACGGGATATGGGTTTGGGGTTCCGTGTCAATTGTGGATACGGAAAAACCTTTTAAGTATCTAAAGATATTTAAATGAATATTTTATAGACTTTCTATTGGTTTATACAGCTAACAGTGTTTTTCGACTATTGAAATTCAAATAAGGTTGTTATATCAAAACATGTATGAATATCAATTGTCAGTTTTTACTTATACTTTAGAAAATAGAATTCTTCTTTCGGCAGCAAATTTTAACTAAGACATGGGACAACTGAAAGTCGTTTCAGGCTTTTCTGTAATTAAGATGTGTCCAAGTTGAAAAGTGTGATAAGGCAGTTGCTTTTCAAAGTTTAATCCAAGAGTAGTTGCGTATTGAGGCATATATTTAACTAGGTATTTGTAGTCTTTTGTAACTTAGTAAAACTTTTCTCATGTTTTAAATTATATGAGAGGTCCAATTTTATTAAGGAGACGGTCGCTAATGGCTAATACTAATCTTATAGATTTTATTAACTCACAATTTCCATGGTTACAATTGGATATTTTATAAATTGCTATTTCATGCGGAACCAAAGTTAAGTAAACGCCGCGACATATTTTCAACAATTCCACAAGTGAAGTGAAGAGATTTACGCTATGATAGATATCTGTTAATATCATGTCATGTTACGAAACAGAAAATATTTTTGGAAACTTAAAAATAGTAAAGCTGTTATCATACAAAATTTCAATCATTTTGATCTTTAAATTTTATTGTACTCGACAATATAAACATTAAACCGGCATGAGTAACTTCATTATCATGTTTCTTATCTTATAATTACTTCATGTAATTAATGCTTTGCGTTAGCCTGCGACAAGTTTAAATCGTAAGTCCGTGTGTTCGTAAATAGAAATTTTTGTATGCCTAAATCAATTATTCGGGTTATCTTATAAATAATTGCTTATCATAGTAGGTATTTGTAATTTATGTATCTGTACGTTTGGAATTAATTTTAATCGCTTTTTTGCAAAAAGTAGAATTTAATAGACGTAGATTGTCGTTAATGATTTGTGTGAATAGTGGAGGGTGACGGAGGGATCGTAGGGCAACGCTGTTCCAGTACAGATAATTTGAAGAATAGAGACGCGATTTTTTGAGGTTAAACGTTAAAATACGCCAAAGGCCAATGAGGTTAAACCAAAGTTGTTAAATGCCATACAATTCTTTAACGCCTGTATACACATTTAACTTGGAAAATGTATACAATTTTTCCAAGTAAAATGTTCGGAAACCAGACTTGATTACAATATCACATTTGGGACATGGGCCTAAGTTACTTCCTTATGATTTACCTATGTAAAACGATTGCCTTTGGTGACGTCATCCTTAAATTGTCTGTATGTGGTAGGTACTGACCTCGCACTACCTACAACACTCAAAAAAGACATAGTTCTAGGACTAGAACTTCTTGTCTGACATATTTCTTTATATACTCGCATAACTGCAACTTGCAACTCGTGTAACTTTAAATTTTCTTTAATTAGATAAACACTCGTACGCTTTAATTATACATTTCGTGCAACTTACTTATAAATTAGGGTAGTTAAAGACTTTATTTTAGGGTCTTCACTAGTCCATAATTCGACTATACACGACATTTATAGATGTCCGACTGCAAAAAACCCATTATTTAGACAAGGACCCATAACTCTAGTTTCTCTTTGTATAAAGACAACTACAAGATTTATTGGCAATAAAAACTCGATCAGCAAACTATTACCGTGTTCCTAGAACATCATTCGTTACAGTTCTTACAGTTAATTAAATGGAGCTTTTAAAGCCTTAATTGATTATTATCTAGACACGTGCTCCGAGCGGATAAAAAATAAATAGGAAAGATAACTGCAGGTAGTTAAGGTGTCATTTCATTACGGCTTCTGGCGACATGCATAATATATTGAAATTTAAAAATAGTCGCATGACATTATCTTAAAGAGTATAGTTTACGATCAGTGAAGTGGACGTTTAGATTTAAAACTTTTTAATTAGTTTTATTAATTTGATAATTTTTACGATTTTAATTAAATATTGCCTGTCACGTTTATGTTTAATGCTTCATCTCACTAATTTCTTCCGTTTAATCTCGTCGAGACTTATGATTCATGAATTATTATTAAATTCCTACGGAATGTGTTAGGTTAAGGCTTAAAAATCATGTTGTGATAATGAATAATATTTGATAACTACGTTTCCAAAGATCGATTGTCATTGAATACAATACAGCGTATGTAATTGAAACATGTACAGAAAGATAAAACAATATT
>DWNY01000367.1:0-17012 GCA_018250635.1 Telegonus apastus | reverse complement strand
ATAATTATTACCATATTTTGTATTTTGTGGTTATTGTAGTTTATAAACTGAAGCTTTATTTTAAAATATGAGTAAAGTATTAATATCAAAAACTATAAACCATAAATATCCAGTGCAATAGTTTACAATTCGCAATTTTACGGCCGCAAAATAAAACAAATCGACTGTTGAGTTGTGAAAATATAATTGACACCGATTGAATCGAACTCAGCTCAAATTTCATATCCATTTATTATTTTACCGTTGACGGAGTGACGAGTGTTGAATATACAGTTTAGTTTCACTACCAACTCGATTACAGAATATTAATGAAAGTTGTGTACTTTTTTGTAGAAGTAGAAAACGAAGATTCAATAAAAATATATTTAGATGACTGCCCGGCCTGGGATCGAATCGGAAACCGTCTGCGCGGTAGACCAGTATAGTGTATACCTAGAGTCGTCAAATCATCACATAAAATTAAATAATACGTACATCATATCAATAAGAATTCGTGACGTATTATTGTCTTCACAACTTGTAGCGTGTTATAGACTAACCTATGCCAAAACCATAACTACAAAAACTGTATTCGCCAGTTCCTTTTATGATAACAAGCGAGGAACAATTGATATTACACTTGTTTATATTACATTTTGGCATCTGTATTCAGCAGCGTCGTAGCAAATTATCCTGTTACATCACAACAGAAAATCGTCTTGGGAACAAGTGAATTTCCCGGACAATCACGAGTTTAAGCGTTAAATTATTGTATAACTGAAAGATAGAACTATTAGGCGTTCAACTTGGGTGGTAACCTTGGCAGTAAGGCAGTAATAGATCTTAACTTATATGGCTATAGCAACAATTTACCGGTGTGTTATTCCATCTGGAAGATTTATGTCTTCGAGGAATACCACCTTAATTACAAAACAAAGCAAACGCTGTATGAAAAAGCATACCTATTATAAAATAAATGGTTACATTGACGATAAATTTTTTTGGGCTGTAGTAGTTCCAGCTTTATTTTTTTATAGTTTGGAAGTAACAAACGAACATGCACTCCACCTGATGGTGACCACTGTCGCCCACGGGCATCTGTAATCAATCCCAGATAAGATCTAAGTCCTTCTAAGATTGACCACAGATGCGTTGCTAAGGACTAAGTTAGAATGCCTCGGATAAGTATTTCTCCTTTACCACATTTTTCACACCAGAACACAGCAGTGCATGACACTGCTTTTAGCAATAGATTTGGCAGTGGTGCCGCTGGAGTCGAACCACATAGTGTTCTACCACCTTTAAAATTCATATATTCTATTGTTCATTGATATTGTTTACAAAATTTAAAAAATATGTATATGTTACGGAATTTCTTTCGCCGGTTCGTTTTTATTCGTAACTGAATGCCTTGCAACGAGGTGATAAGTTCTTGACGTTCAAAGAGAATTTATAAATTTACATTATTTATGAATATTTTTATTTGATTTTATTTCACACGTGATATACAGTTTTACCTACCAGTTTCAACCAGCAAGTGCCACAATGGCGCTTCTTAACTGGGACGACGCGACAGCAAGACACCGGTACGGACACCGGCGGCTATTTCTTCATTTTTTGTCGACACCACGACGCGACACTTGTCGACTACGATTAAGAAAAACTGAGTTACGGAACAATTAATGAACAATGTTGCCGCCAAAGATAGTTGGCACCGCTAATTGCCGGTGCCAATTTATGTCATTACATATCAGCAGCGGGCCTGATAGCGTGCATTAAAATTTTAATATATGCGACCACTGATATCTTTCGTGTCGTATCGTGTCGTCGCAATGAAGAAGCGCTCAAAGATACAACCCATTAATGTGAAGTGAATAATTGAAACCGGTGACGACGTAGAAGTCTCCTTTGATACAGTTCTTCACCTAATCTCTCGCGACTAATCCGATTTGTTTGCTAAGAACCTTGTCAGTCATTACTGACTTTGATCTTTTAGCTCAAACTAGTTCATTGAGACCTCTAAGGCACAAAGTTATTGCAATTAGCTTGATGAGAAAAACCTAGTTGTACTGCAGACTCACTATTAGCAAGATTAAATAGAAACGCTGTATTCAGGTCTCTAGTTGAAAACTGTAAATTAAGTTCATTTTAACATTTTCACAGTTATGACAAAGAAATGATAAGAAGGGTTTCTTACTCTGGATTTGAGTCCAGTCTCACACATTTCTGTTTTGATCTATGTTTATCTGAGGCCGTTCCCATAAGAGGAATATCACTTGGTTAAACTAGCGATTCTTTTTTTATAATTTGCATCCCACCTGATGGTATGTGGCCACTGACGCTTATAGACATCTGGAATCAACCCATCGTAAGATGCGTTGCTATCCCCTGAGGAATAAGTAGAAACGCCATGGACAAATTATTATTATTAAGCCTTTATTGCTAACATAATTTCGAGTGTTATATAATTTGACTAAATCACATCCCTGGACATGGTCTTATCAAACTCCTCAAACATAACACAGCGGCGTAGCACTGCTGTTATGATGCAGAAATGGCTGTGGCTGTGATGCTTCCGGAGTACAGCCATAAAGATTTCTATCACCGATTTTATAAAAATTAACTGAAACAGAACTAGGTCAAAGCGAACGCTCAGTCGTCGAAAACATTTGGATTACATTTTTATGTACTTTACATTCTCATATAATCCTAGGTATTCATTACATCCGTAACTCGAGGATTCTCGAGTGGCTCGGGTGCCGGATACTAATTGACGCCGAGGGCTGGGGGATGTCATTTAGCGGTAAATACAAATTCAGGGCGCGTAACAGAATATTGCCTTCATAATAAGCCTCCGGCTACGCTAAGTTGTTTTTATTCACGCGCCTTAATTTTTCCACCTTCGTTTTAGTTTGTTTTAGAGATTCTCGTAATACGACTATGTCTACTTAAATTCGCTGCAACCCTTTTTAAGCGCTACTGCTTAGCACGGATTTCTTTACAACTGGGGAGGCTTGGAACGTACTCCACCACCCTGCTTCAATGCATGTTGTATTTATTAACAGGTTTTTACTAAAATATTATTAGGTCTTTGGGTTTATATTTTTGAAAGGGGGATCTTTACTATCTTGATGTCATTTTCATAATAAAAATTAATTTAAAAATTGCTATAAATTAGAACACATGGTGTCAAAACCTATATACCTGAGATTTTCTAATGTTTTCAAATGTGTATTAAAATAACAAATCGCTAGCATATGAGAAAAATAAATGAAATGCTAAAAATTAACATAATTAGGGTTAATTAAAATATTCAACAATATTTCAGTAAATTTAACCAAGAAACATCATTATGTAAGGCAAATTAAAATCCTATATTTTTCTAAAGCTTAACCACGCTTAAAATCACACTCGAGACATAAAATTCTTATCATTTAATTGACGCAGACGACGGAAGCAGTTGTCATTTAGCGGTAAATATAAATTCAGCGCGCGTAACAGAATATTGCCTTCATAATAAGCCTCCGGCTACGCAAAATATTTATATTCATGCCCCGTTCTTACTACGTTTTATTTTAGATGAAACGGTTATGCATATTTTCTTTCAAGATCCCCTTTCACTAAAACGTGTGACGTAAGTGTTAGGGTGTATATGATCTATTATAATTTTTGATTTTGAAGGGAAAATAAATATTGATCGAAATGTAAAGATATGGAGACTGATATTATATTATATTCATCATTATGTTATATCGAAATTTATACATTTATATTACCTTGAGTACCTTGCGTTATAAAATTAAATTATACCTATGCAGCAATTTTTATGGGCCACTGTTGGGCACGGGTGTTTTCTTCATAACTGGGTGATGCGTCCACCACGATGCTCCAAAGCGTGCTAGTAGAGGGCATACGGGTTAATGGCCAATGTGTACCGGGAATTTTCCATACCCCGTAACGCTAATCATAACTAGCGGTACTGATAGCTTACGAGACCTTCCGAAGCACGGAAGCGGTCACCCATACATTTAACGACCACACCCGATGTTGCTTAACTTTGCAGATTTGATGTGATCTACCAAAATGCGGAGTTTTGCGTGATTTTTAATGTAAAAAGGCTTAGTTGATAGGTAACTTTAAGCCTACTGACTTTTACCTACTATACGTTATTATAATACAGAGTTACAGACATACGTAAACATGTAGATAGTACAAGAAACGGACGTCCGGACAGACAGAGCAGAATAGGTATTTAGATTTATTATTTAGACGTTTCCTTGGAAAGAATGTTTACTAACTATTGTAGTTGCGCCGCTGTAAAAAGGAAATAGAACCTGAACGCGTCCATAAACCTTAACCACTAATGCACATGCATATTGCATATTAATAATACGTGTATGGCCAAACAAGAGAGTTATTATTATGTCACTTTTGCTCACCCTCCGCGATCGCCTAGTTCATTATTTACCCTTCTTCCACCCTAGTATTTCCTGCAATAATGACATAAAACCACGACTGTTTGCGGTCATTATCATATCATAAATGAAATATCGGTGCTAACTATAATATTTGCTTAGGGTTACATTAAGGGTTACAGATGATATTTTACTTTTGCGGTAATACACTGAGAACATTTAAGCATAGATGCTAGTGCTATTATTTTAAAGATAAATATAAAATAAAGGTTAATGAGCATTTCTTAAATCACAATAAAACAATATTATTAAAACATAGTGTATACCTACGTTTAATGTTTTTAATTCAAAACACAAATGTCAACATTTATAGTATTCACATATGTATACGTCTATGATTATATGACTGCACTATGAACAACTAGTACACTGCTATACTAGTACTTTACTGTACTACTGTACTGCATTGCAGTACTAGTAGTGATAGTTTTCCCCTTCCTAGTTTATCTTTAGGAACTAAAACTGAAATCGTTTGTTATTAAGCAAAACTGCTATACACATAGAAAACCATATCGCTAAGTGAATTTAAGAAATTTTAAACGAAATTCACACATAAGACATAAGGACACAAGGACTTAAACTTTCCAATAACTTTCTAAGAGGCAGCAAATAAGTCTACTGCGCTGAGATCTAATGCAGCTAATTCAAGAGTTGTTCCCAAAGAAATGTTCGCCGTTTACAAACTAGAATCCCTGTTTGAGAGTGCTTGCTTCATGAAACTTTCTCGTGTGGATAACTTCAGAGGATATTTTTTCCTTTTTCTTATTCATTGAAAAATTAAAGTTACGAAGAATACAATCACTGTACCCTAGTGGTTCGATTCCGGACGCACCACCGCCGATCTACTGTGCTACTCACGAAACCAATTCCGACCGATTGGAATTGAAGTTTGGTGGTTATTGGATAAACTAAAAGAGATTTACTAAATGTAGTCGAGTAAACTTGTCATTTAATTAAAACTTTTATATGACATTTGATCATACCGGTCACTATAACGGAGTGTAACGACGAATTTACAATTCATTTCAAAATTAGGAAATCACGTTATTTTCGACGAATTGGATTGAAATTGGTATTGGAATTGACATCGGTTTCGTGAGTAGCACTGGTATTCTGATTATGCTGTGTTCTGATTCGAAGGGTTACAATCGCAAGGAAGACTAACTTATCCGAAGCGTTCCAATCTAATTCTCAGGTATTAGTTATTATTAGGTATTAGTCTGTGGTCGACAGCAGGTAGTAAGTAGGTAATTCAATCTCACCTGGAATCGGTTATGGCACGGCAATGGCTATTTACCATCAGATTGACTGCATGCTAACTTGCTACTTTCATATTAAAGAACTAACAACATTAAACTTAACTTTAAAAATTCTAACATACCTACGTGTATTTTGTGTATTTCGACCGACGGTAAATGCATGGCATATTCTAAAAACAGCCCTAAAACTTTTAAACACTAAATCGAATGGAGCTTATTCTAAAACTACAGAACGAGATGTTGTTTCAATTTAAGTATTGTTAAGTCCGAACGTGAAACTTGTTCTGTTACGTTGACCAAATGGGACTCGTTCATTGGGAATAGTTCGAAAAGAGTCAACGAAGAAACATGACATATCTCCCGATATTTTAGTTGTCAGATATTATAGAATGTCAATTAGTTGAGAGTGTAGGGTTTTTTATAGAACAGAAGTAGCAACCGAGTATACAGTCCACTCGACGGTAAATAAGTACTACCGCCCATAGACACCTGTAAACATGAAGACATGAGGTCTATCTCAAATCATCCACAGATAAGTTGGTACCCATATCCTTGGAACTAAGCTAAAATGCCTCAGATAAGTATATCTCTCTAACCACACCCAGACCAGGAAACAGCAGCACTCAACACTACTATTATTAGGCAGAAGAAGATGCAGCGGTGGTAACGTCGGAGTCAAGCTACAAGGGGTTTTACCAACTTTTAATTCGAAATTATTACAGAGCTTTTATTGTACTTTTTTAATACTCATATTTTTTAGGAATATAACGCCCTGTTATGTTAAGATTTGAAGGATGTGATAAAGAAGGGACTGCAATAGATCTTTGGCCAATTTCAGACACTACAGGTACAGGTCTATTTGAGGCTATTGAGTCATAGTACATAGGAACATCTGTGGCAATTATCATTTATCATTTAAGGGTAGAAATGTCTTTGATTTAATTCTAAGGTTGGCTAAAAAGTACAAAGTTAACTTAGTGTTACATTAGACAAAAGACAATCTAGAAAGCTAGTCTGCTAATTCCACTGGAGTGTAACTTAAAACTAAATGAAGGAGAATCTTTATACAGATAAGTATGAACAAGTTCGCGAAACTTGGTCTCCAGTACATACCACATGGGACGTATTCACTGGAAGCAGTACGAGAAAATTCAGCGAAGAAATATTATCGCTGTTATTTCAGTCTCTTCTACTAAAACGAGAATGAGTTAAAATGTAAAAGATATAAATATTACCTATCGATATCTTACGTCTCAGAAATTACAGAATGTCAGTTTTACTTTCTAACTGTAAGTAATTTCTGCAGAGATTTGTTATTGACTTCCCAAAAAGGGGGAGTTTTACAATTCGTCCGAATCTTTTTATATAATTAAAGTATTCAACGAACATACAGTCCGCTTAATAAAAGAGATCACTACCGTCTTTGGACATCTGGAAGCAACACTATGTAGAATATGCTAGGCGGTCTTTCACCTATTAGAGACCCTGGGCACATACCGATAATGGGGCACATATGACCTTCAGAGAACACTGTTTTGTTAGAATAGATAGATGTATAAAAAATCCGCTTTCTTAGGCGCTTTTTTTTAATAAAACATTAATCGTCGATCGAGCCTCGTTGCCAGAGGTTTGGCAGTGACTAAGGGCCCACTCGGACGCGAGGCCCTCGGCAAGTGCCCAAAATACACAGTGGCAAACAGTGACCTGAAAATAAGGCTCTATCTGAAGCACTACCTGATCACAGATGTCAGTCTAGTACGTCTAGTCTATGTCTTCGGAACTAACATGCGTGTCAAACCAAAACACAATGGAAATTAATCAGAGGTTGAAGTTAACCAATACTTCACTTGTATCAATACTTTTCATTCATGATTCTGGTGGAAAAATTATTATGTTTTGATACTGCTATTGATAAATATTCGATTTATTCGGTTCAGTTAGTTGATATTTAAAAAAATCAGAAAAAAAATCAGATTTGTTATAAACGTAGCTATCTGCAGCTTCTGATATTTGTATCTGAATATTTGTATATATTTTAAATGACGTTAAAGCATCAAATAGAAAATTCATTCACGTGTCTTATGTTAATCGTCACTACTATTATGATATAAAGACAACTTTTGCAACGTTAAAATTGACAGAAGCGATTTATTCAAAAGACCGCCAAAAGAATTAATTACTTAACCGAGAGCCGAGATCTGAAAGAACTTGCAGAGTATTAAAGTGAACCGAGATATCTCGTAACTGCTAGTTTATTCCACCTTTTGAACTGCGAACATTTCAGATTTAGCGGGAAGGAAGAATATTTAATTACTAAGCTAATAGAAAGCCACTTTCTTTTTCGCGTTTACATTACGTACGAACTTTAAACGATTTCTTATTTTTTGACGTTTACACGTGTAATGTGTAGTAGTGCGGAGAACATTGTTATTTGCTGCTGCAATGAAGTTTTTTCTTATATTAAAGTAGCAAACAAACATGCAACCCATTTCATAGTAAGGACTCACTACGGATACCTGCAATAAATCCCAAAACTGACAGTCTTATTTGATGTAAGTCGCAGGTGCTTCACTGATGAGGACTGAGGGAGCTTATACACGAGCGACAGTTTACGTCGACGACCGTTGACGGTTTTCGTCGCCTGTCATTGTCTATCGGAAGACTGCGCGTCACTGATGACGAGCGGCAATAATTTACGATCACCGCCTATGGCTCTCCTCGACCGTTTTCGATATGAACCATAGCTCGTATGTCAGTCCATTGTCGCCAGTATGTTTCCAGGAGCTACAATGAGTATTATTCGTCTGGGATGGTACCATCACCACAACGATTATACCAACACATTACCGTGAAACAATTATTGCGTTTCGATGGGAGGGTTGGACTAACATGTATACGAGGTGACAGTCTTAGTCCTCAGAAGAAGTAAGGCATTTGTGATTGACTACAAAGAAAACCCCTGTTCTTTATGAATTTAGTTACAGACCTAGGCGGAAGGGACGGCGGTGGCCACTTACTAGCATGCGGGCCGTATACTTGTTTGCTACTTCAACCTAATAAAAAGACACCACGTTATATCTGTAACATTTATATAAATTCTCGTATACCTTAACATGTTATTCGCATCGAAACAAAATAACAATTAACCCCGCTGTTTAATTCAAAAATATATATATACATGTAATGAGAATGTAACTCACGCTCGCTGTTTGTGTGTTTAAATTCAGTTGGCACCAAAACTACTGAATGGAATTCATGAGAATGCAGATATATTTATAGTACGTATCTTAACTTGACATTTAAGCTTTATTTCATTAAAATTGATCCGCTCTATGAAAAGCTACTACAATTTAAAATCAGACATAACTGTTTTATGTCGAATTGCGCACGTACGTGAACATAATAGTTCCACCACAGTGGACTAGATGGCGTTATTATACAAACAACACTGCCTCACGGCAAAATTTTCAAAAACCAATGGCAGAATAACGTTCGCCTGGTCAGCTAGTATATCATACATCCAATTGTTTATTCCAGTGCACATTTATTCTATTCCAGAAACTTACCTGGGTCATGATGGGCGGCAGGTGAAGGCGCGGAAAATGCACTGGAGCATCCTGCTCGACGGGCAAGGCCACCAAGCTCCGGTACTGTAGACAAACAATGTTTATTTATTTTCCTAATAGTAAAGTAAATGTTCACTGAACATACATAAAAATACAAGGAAAAAGTAAAGTAAGAAGAAAAAATTCAGAATGGTGGTAGAAACTGTATAATTTTACCAGGGTGGTACCACCGTCACAACTATTTATAGCGTGAAGCAGTTTTCGCGTTTCGGTTGAAGGATTTGGTTGCCAGCTAAGTAACATTTGAATTGAGTGGCAATGCATCTATGTATAATTTCCATTCATATAAAACAGGTAGAATTTATTACAGGTAAAGTTCATCGAGTATATGGACTTGATTGTAGATGTCAATGGGTGGCAGTGATCACTTATAATCAGGTGAACAGATGCTCGTTTGCTTTAATTAAAGAATTGTAATGGAAAAATATATATACTGCACGGCACCCTGCACGCTGCACGCTGCACGGAACCCTGAGTGAACCATGAGTTGGCCGTCATGATTATTGAATTATTGTCGGAAATATGTTATTATGTAAACATTCAACGTATAATTACTTTAACTGAAGCTTCAACTTGTTCGAGCAGTTATAACAATTTTACTTCGACCCTAATGCAATGTTCTACTCTATATCACAGTTCAAATCTAATAAATTGTTAACATTATGTCAAATTGTGTAAAATTTAAATAAAAGTAGCAATTATCAAGTAATTTGTACAGTCGTTATTTTAGAGATAACATTTTCAGCAAATAAAACCCGTGTTATATTTAAGCAGAGTCACAAGTTTACAACATGTTACAAAACGTTTGCTAGCTCTGGTTTTATCTGTATGTTATTTTATATATTTTCTGTATCACTTAGTTTTTGTGTATTCACGTAAAACAATTTTACTCCACGCAATTAAACACAATTTTACATTTTCATGTAAAATTCTATATGATCTATGTTACTAATTTAACATGCCTATATCACTAATTCGCATGATATCAAATGTCGATTTGCGTACAACCAACATCATTCTTCAAAATACATCGAAAATACATCACTAATTCGGTTCACTAGAGTTGGTACACGCCTTAATTTAAGTTAGGAAATTTTATCTTCATATCATTATTTAAAATTTAAATCAACTGGCGAACTCGTCAAAGCTATATAAAGTTCAACTTTTAACGGCTCTCCGTCGTTATCTCAAAAACTTCTACAATCACTATTTTCATTACACCGCAAAAAATCTCTCATGAAATATGAATTCTAAGTAGTCCTAATTACAAGCAGAATAGTTATAAGGATATAATCCTTGGCTCAGTTCAAATGAATAACAAGGAGAGCTTTAAAGGGATTTCTCGTTCTTTATTTTTTCTGCGAAGCTAAAAGAAAAAGGCGAACTCTATAAACGGCAAACGACAAAGCTTATTAATGGAATCTATTAACTTCACGGCTTTATTTGATTTCTTTAAGATAGATTTCTTTTTAGCTTAGACTTTTACTTGGTTAGGTATTGACTTTTATTCATTGGTACGTAAAATAGCTTTTATTTTTTTGTTGATATTTATTGTTTTTCTTTAAAAGCTTTGTGCTCTTTGACTACAATGAGAAATCCCGCGTTGTGGGGGTTACTGACAAACATATATATCGTGTTTTAGTATAAAACACACCAACACCTCGAACAAAATATAATTGTTAATTTTTCTTTAATCCTACCATATAAAAAGTCTGTGTTCATCTTCATGGGATGCTATTAGCCTGCCATACATCAAGTATCACCATAGATATGAATCTTTTTAAGCAACATAAATGCTAATAGGCAAGAATTTTCTCTGGATCTAAGTAAAACTTTTGTTCTAATTAGGATCTATTACAAATATCTGTACCACCTCTGATGTTTACAAGTTGTTTGTGTATAAATATTGACGGCGAAGAACATCATTGTGAGGAAAACAACACAGTTCAGAGTTTTAAAATGTACACCTATGGGAAACCTGCCAATCTACACTTGGTCAGTGTGGGCTATGACCTGAACCCCTAACATATTGAGAGGAGACCTGAGCCCCACAGTGGGACGGTATAGAGTTGATAAAGTGTTACGTAACATGTTACGTTAACGTATATTACGTTATCAACTCACTAACGTCCCACTAATGACAACATTTAGAATTTTCCTTACTGCGTTCAGGTTTGTAAATCCATAAGGAAAATTATCTCTAACGTACGTTCATTCCCATAGCAAATGAAACAAAAGGTGATATTGCGAAGCTCAACTTAGCTTTTATGATTTACTCAAACAACTGTTCCCCGTTTTTATTATCCGGTATTCCTCTTACTTGTTTCCACCGACGTCAAATATTTATATACAAAGAAACATCTTGCTTTTATTCAATTTGCCAACACTTTGTAAGCAAATGTTTGTAAGTATTTTGTAAGGGCTAACATACGATGACAAGCCGTATCGTCGCACGTTGAGACGTAAAAAATCATAACACGACATCGTATCCTGAAAATTGACGACGACGATATAATCATTCATAAAAATATTGAGTCTATACGTTTGCTTCCATCATTAATGATGGAAATCACTTTAAGAACTAATTGGCTAAGTGAGAGTAGAACGTGTACATGGAGAGTTCCGTACCGTTCCGTATTTATTGTTTTTAGTATTCGTTGTTATAGCGGACATTGCAACACACTGTAAAAATGTAAATACACACTCTGTTTTACCATTACGGTTCAAGAGATAGATCCTTGTAATACACCAGCGGAGGCTTAATAATAGGATTCGATTTTTACTCCTAGTGTATGGAACCTTAAAAAATACGCAGGATTACACAGTACGACGTTGCATCGCCCCACAACGCGTTACTGTGTCGTTTGTATACGTTTAATGAGAACTCCTTTTTACTAATACGACAGTCAAATATTTTCAATGACTTTTATCATTTACAGGATTTCTTAAGCACAAAAAAGGAATTAAATAATCAAGAGCGATTCTTCAAACGAAAAGGTTGGAAAAGTTCTAAAAAGTATAACAAGTTTATTTGAAAGTAGTAAAGTAAAAGTAGGTATAAATTATTCTATTCATTAAATACCAATTCTTTTATTGTATTCTTGTGGTCGGATTTGTCATGTTTGATTTTCAACTCCAGTAATTAACTTTTATTGTTTTTTGCAAATTTAGCGGTTTATTAATACCTACTAATGAAGTAGGAGTACCAAACAACACGTTTTTAAATAAATTAATTAATTGTTGAATACTTTCAGTTTTTAGCCCATTTTTACCCGACTGCGTCAGAAGAAGGGTAATGTTTTTTGAGCAACTGGATGTATGTCAATTTTTCTGGTACGCCGCACAGCCGTAAGGGCTTGATGCATTTCAACATATGAGGTGTCGTTGAAATCGTCTCAGTTGTTATAATTTGTCACTATATATTTTTTCAATATGGCGCCTGCGAACAGAGAAAATAGGGGGGACATAACGTAGTATTTTTTATCACATCAATATGGGTATCAAATGAAAGATAATACGAGTAGGTACTTGTACTAAGTGCTGCAGTTGTAGGAGATTTTAAGCAGTCGGGTTTTTTTGTTTTATATTAATTTATTTAATGTCAAATGATACTTCTAAGGACTAGGATCGTAACCGTAGTACTTTCCCGGTCGCTCAAATGGAATTTAACACCATTCAACATGTTCTTAAATTATAAATAACACTTTTTTTAGACCTTAAGGGGTACGTAGATTTACAAAACCAAATACAATTCTACTATTTTATTCCTATTAAACTTTCAACTGTTTCATGTCCCTAAAAATTAGTCTTACAATGCGCTTACTTTTAAAATATAATTTTAACATTATATAGGTCTGCCCGGTAATATGAGCGAAACATCAGCTTTCATGATTAACTTAAAGCTCGCTCTTCCCGAGCTTTTGTTAAAGCTTTGTGGCGGGAAGCGTCGTGATGGTTTTTCTCATCGAGATAACAGCCGCACTGCTTATATGCTAATGAACGAGCGAAGAGACAAAATTACAGTAGACTATGAAACTGTACATACTGTCAGTCAGTGAGCTATGAAAATTAATCTACATGAATAAATAAAATTGTAGTGCTGTCTGTAACATCAGATTAACAACATTATTCTAAATGCACAATATATGAAAATATACACGATACTTATAATAAAAACACAATTATAAAAATTCTCGTCAGTCTGTCTATTTGTCTGTTTTTTCTGGGTATTTTTTAGGTTATCTTAATTAGTTAATTAGTTTATCTTCGAAACGGCTGGATCGATTTTGATGAGACTTTCACGAGCAGGTAGCTGAAGGTATAAGGCGTAACTTAGGCTACTTTAATTTTTCAAATGTAAACCCGCGCGCACTCCACGCGCTTCTCACTACCAATGCGGACGTCAATTTCAGTTGCTATTAGGTAAATTATAGCCGACTGTCACTTATTTTTGTTATCTGTTGTTATATTATTATTGTCGTTTATATGTACGTCACGTACGTTATGTTATATTTTTTTGATGCGGCTCAAACCGCGGAGTATAGCTACATCTCCGTAAGATTATTTGTTTCGTTATTATTTTTATAGCGACAACAGTCACATATATTCTCATCAAGATAAGACAAGCCTGCTTATATGTTAATGAACGAGCGAGGAGACAAAATTACAGTAAGCTATGTCACTGTACATTGTCGGTCAGCGAGCTATGAAAATTAATTTTGCATATGATTACTTGTTTCGCTATAATATTTCAAGTAAATCATAAACATTGATCGCACAATATCGGATGGAAAAGCTGAATTCTAATTGATTTTCTATTATCGTAATGTGCCAGTTGTCATATATTTAAACATTGTTGCCATACTTAGATGGAAACAGTTGGCATATATGTATGCATATTTTAAAACTGTAGAAAATGGTCTTAAATAAAAACTTAACAAATGTTTCTACAGTTATTGTATTTAATATATCATCTTTTTTTAATTTAAATCGCTAGAACTAGTGAGAAAAGCAATATTCTTTGATCCTATCGATATGAAATCCTTCTGATTTATGTATTGTGTTTGTATTTCTTTATCGGAAATGATACGCGTACGTAATGGAACAATACAAATAGTTTTATGCGTAATTATTTTTACTACGCAAAACGTACCTACAATTGTTTGAATGCATACCAACTACGAAGTCAATAAAAATATTGCACTAGTACCTAGTAGTATCTACTGCTTCAAAACGCAGTAACTTTTGAGGCCTGAACTAAAAACTGAGATGGCTTTAAACAAGTGTAAATGCAGATAAAACTGTAGGGTTGGGAACCCTGCATTTACCACTAATGCGCGCAAAATAACAGCTTCTATGAACTTAAACATAAAGCTTGCTGTTCCTGGATTTTCGCAGTTTGTATAACAAACAAGTTGCTTAGTCGCTAATTAACGAGTGCCAAGATGAAATTACAGTAAGCTAGGAAACTGCGAGGAACGTTTAAGCTGAAAATTATCTATGTATCCATGCATGTTATGCTTTCATGTTTCTGTGAATTACTCGCAATATATATTGCAACTTATCCGATAATATTATCACTTTATATGAGATATGATCAGATTTTTATGCGAGGCATTCTGCCGGCAACTTTAGGTAGAACTTTGATCTTATCTGGAGTTGATTACAGATGATCATGGCCGGCAGTGGCTACTAACCATTACATGAACTGCATGCTTGTTTACTACTTCCAAATTCCAAAATAATGTATTTAAACATCCAACACATAATATTTGTTCATTGCAACACCCCTACTGTCTAGGTGAACTACTGAAAGAAGCGTAGAATATCATTTTCAGATGTCCTCATTTGGGTGAGACGTGCGTTTTATGAACGCATCAGTAAATGGAACATTAAAGGTCCAGATAAATCAAAAATAAATTCTAAAACATTATTTTCTCAGGATGTTCTACTTCATCGCTAAAGCTTTAACACATGACTTTCACTTTCAAACTCCGTTCAAGATAACATAAGATAAGATTCAAAGGACGTTTAATCTACTAAGCTATCACTTTTTTTAATGAACGGGTGAGATGAAATTTCACTAAGCTGTAACGCCAGTAAGATACTTGTTTTGCTTTATATTTTACAAGCTTTCATCTCCAACTTGCTACCTTAGGAAAGGAAATTTCAAGAATCCTTTCGTTTCATCGAGATAACGAATATGGCGTAGTTGACACGGTAATAAACGAGAGCTGAGAGGTTCTATTTCAGTAAGCTTTGAAATACCTGCGACTATACCTACTTGTTTCCCTTTGTATTTTATACACTTTTATGTGTCTATAGCTCCCTTAGAGCGCGAATTTTCAAATAAATTCCCTAGAGCTCAGTACCATGTAAGTGCCTCTACCTTTTTTGTTGACGAGGGGAACCTTCAAAAGGTACCTAACGCCCTGGGAGCGACGACAGATTGTGTGGGATTTCTACCGCACTAAAAACCCCCTGGTGGCCGTCCTCAGCGCTGCACTGAGGACTCCGTGATCTCCAACGGAATACAACCGGAGTCCTCCGAGCGCGATGCTGTGACGGGCTCTGCACTGGTGAACATTGGAGCTAACCACACCATGGGATTTTTACGACGGTATGCGACCACACATCCTTCTCGGGGTCGCTGAATGAACGGTTCGAGCTTTACTATTGGCGCCCGCAACCCCAGAAAAGAGAGTAACTAGAAAGTAGGTAATCTACTTACCTACAATATGTAATTCTTTCAATAAGCGGTATAAGCCGCGAATCAACTGTAAGTAAAACGGTAATAGAGTTTAATTTACTATGTACATTATGTTACATATTAACCTGAAATTATCATGTCTGTCATGTTTAATGACATATGTATATCGCCACTGAAAACTAGTATTCACAAATGACACTCCACGATGCAGTGCGCACTTCGACAAAGCAAACAAAACAAGCTTCCTTTATAAGTTTTTATTTACTCAATGTCGAGGTACATTTTCTCAAAGAAATAACTAAGCGGCAGTGCTATCTAAAAGCTAATGAAAGAACACTAAAACAATGTCTCTACGTTATTAAATTCCAAGAAGTTTTATTTCTTCACCGCGAAGTTATATAATGATAGTTACACTTAAACTACAAATATATTAAGAATTCTTCAAGATGTTTCCTAATGATCATCAGATATATGTATGTACATGTTAAATGTTTTTATTTATTCGATAAATAAATCATAATTACAATTATTGGTTACAAAAGTCCAGACTTAAGTAAAAATAATAAGAATAAAACTTGCTAACTTTTGCTACGAAAACTTGCTAAATGGATAAAATTATTAGAGTTGTTGAATAATCAAGATTTATTGGACTATACTTTAAGAAAATTAAACTGGAATCAAAGTAGCACGGAACGCCTTTCAGTAACGTTAACTGATCACAGTACCACCGAAAATCGTAGTGCAGCTAGCAGGCACTTGTAAGTATGAAATGAGTTTTTACGATATGGAAATAGCAGAAGTGCATGCAGCACACCTGATGGTAAATGTCCACTGCCGCCCATATATCTGAAATTAGCCCCAGATAAGATCACAGTCCTACCTCATGTGGGCCACAGATACGTTGCTTATCCTGGTGACTAAGTTGGAACCCTTGCATCATATCGGCTAGTCTTAATAGGATTAC
>DWNY01000366.1:0-17021 GCA_018250635.1 Telegonus apastus | reverse complement strand
CGGTTACCGTACATTTTATAGATAGACAGATACAGAGTGCAGTACTATAATCTATCCGTGTACAAAATTTCATCCAGATCCGTTCAGCCGTTCTGAAGTTATAGAGTAACAAACATCCATCCATCCTCACAAACTTTCAGCTTTATACCACTTTATGTCCATTTGTACCATTTTATGTACATTTCACATGGGACGACAATTACTAAATATTTATCACATCAATTTAAAGTTACAATAGTTTTATGAAGCTTGAACAATTTTTTTGGGGTTTTTTAAGATTAAAAACAATATTGCGCTAAAAGAGCTACCATTCGAATCCTCCTTGGCTCGTATAATTCCCCGATGACAGCACAAAGGGTGACAAAAGGCGGCGCTCATTTCGATAGTTTCATTACAAACTAGCAACCACATTTTGATTTGACCTTTTTCTCTTCCCTTGTACATTGCCGCAGGTCTTATGCTCGTGATATTACAATACAATATATGTACATATATATATATTGATACGTGAAGCGAAAATTTGCGGAACCATTTTTCGAATACTTCGCGGAATTCATGAAGAGAAAGAGCGAGAAGGGATAATATTTATGTATAATAATTGTTACAAGTATAACCTCATTTTTCTTATAATGATTGTTTTCCTTACTTTTTTGGATAAATCAAGCTTTAATTATGGTCGAACTTAACTTAATGTTATCGTCTATAATTTCAACAACAATGAAATTTATTCGTATAAAACTGTAGATTTATTTTAAATTATGATATCAATACTCTCCATAGTAATTGAACACATTGACAAGTTACTGCCATTACATAAATAACGAACCATTTAAAATTTTGCAATGGTTTCCTACTAAAAAAATCTATCAATAGCATATACAAAAAAGTAGGTACTTCCAATTAAACCTAAAACATAATGGTACTAATAATAGGACATATTAAAAGAAAACTACAAGCTTCGTAATACCAAAACCGATACACTAATACGAGTGTACTTAATGAAGTACACGTTGACAAGCGGAATAAAGCCTCAATCTGCCGACTCGCAGATTACTGTGCATTCATTGGGCTTCTGTGCCTGTAAATGTCCTACCTATAGGACCGATTACTAGTATTTTACGTGCTGCAATAACAATCTTTTTGTATACATTTCAGATGAATTAACGCTTTGCACAGTCAGACAATGGAATTCCCTAAATTGTAAGTGATTCTTCTGTGGCGATGGTGCCGCCGTTTGAACCACAAGAGTTTTTCGCTATTTCTAAGAATGTGAATGCCGGTAGACTTACATATGAGGCAGACATCTTAGTCCTCGACAGCAGTAAATCATCAGTGATTGGATTCAGCTAGAATTTTTGTTTTCGAGTTGGTTACAGTACTCTAGGAGAAGGGCAGTGACCATTTGCCACTAGGTAGATTGCATGGTCGTATGCTACTTCAATTTTATTTTAGAGAAACTTGATACGCTTGATGATATGATAAGTAGCTAGTGTATGAACACACAAAGTCGAGCGTGGCAACGGTTACGGAGAGGGTACTGGGTTCGATCCCCAGCCATGTAAACATCTGGACTGAACATTTGAATTTAGTCGCGGTTCTGGATCTGAGTGTTTATGATTCGCGATACAAAAATCATAGCGCTGTTGTGTAGAAAGCGTTATTAATACAAATATATGATATTTTTAGAAAAATGTAGAAACGAAAAGTAACAAAAAACTAGACACATTATTCTCAAGTATTTAGGTCTATTATATGATCTAGAATAGAAGTACTTAGAAAAATGTAAGTTTACTCACGTCGTTTGCTACTTATACACAATATGTCGCTTGAAACGACATAGGTGATATTTTTCGCAGGTATTGAGAATCATAGTCCTTTTTCATAACATTCGTAAGAAAAACACTTGTAACGAAATAATGCGTAGGTACGTACTGCATAATTTATCTAAAAGGGCTATAGAGGTCTTTTGTACAACTTGTCATAAATAAAATGATAGGAGTTTCTTTTGTTACGACATAAAATAATGAATATGTAACGTCGAAAAAGATAATAAGGGTTTACTTCAAAAATATATGAATGTTAACAATAATATTGTAATTATGTAACTGTTAATTTAAAATGTAAATTAATAGTACAGTTGAAGTGTAATTATAACTGTGGTTAATACTTACAGAGAGAGAGGGAACGAGAGTGAGAAAGAGACAGAATTAATATTTTATATATAAAACTATAGACTTTATGTGTCCACAAAATGTAAGTGGCTCGTTCAAGAACGTGTTCATATATCATCAAGCGTATCAAGGTTCTCTAAAATAAAATTAAAGTAGCATACGACCATGCTATCTACCTGGTGGCAAATGGTCACTGCTCTTCGCCTAGAGCACTGTAACCAACTCGAAAACAAAAGTTCTAGCTGAATCCAATCAATGATGATTTACTACTACCGAGGTCTAAGATGTCCGCCTCATGTGTAAGTCAACTGGCATTCACATTCCTAGAAATAGTTAAAAACTCTAGTGGTTCAACTCCGGCGGCACCATCGCCACACCTATTTATGCCTTATAACAGCAGTGTTAAACGCTACTGTGTTCTGGTCTGAAGGGCGTGGTAAGAGAGATATACTTATCTGAAGCGTTGCAACTTAGTCCTCAAGGATGAAGTGCATTCGTGGTCTCCCTCAGGTAGAAAAAAAAGCAAAAAAGCATTTTTTGACATAGACATCTCATATAGTTTACGATATTGATCAACATTGTCAGTAATGTAAACAATGCATGATTTATTCCGTTTAATTTAAAACATTTGTAACAGTTATTATACATAAATATTGTCTCTCCTCGCTTCTTTTCTTCGTGAACGTTCACGTATGTCTAATCTCGTACTCCACTCTGCACGCATTATTCGACAAATGGTCCCGCAAATTTTCGTTTCACGTATTAATATATGGATTATTATGCAATTGACACAATATCCTGTAATTAGGTATCGAATTCATTGGTCTAGCGCAGTCGCCGCAAGGCAATTACCGATATCCCTTAGGATACACTAATACAATGTTACAGTAATTTCATAACCTAAATTAGAAATGTCTTTGTTAGTTGTATGCACTGAAATTATTGTAGTTTCCTCGTTAGTATTCCGATGTTAATTACAGTTAGAACAGAGAGTTCTGGGAACCATGTATAAATTAGTTCATGTTATTGTCGCTGTAATTTTATACCTTGAATAAAACTAATCCTTTCCTTATTGATGTGGAAGTTTTTTTATATAATATGTATGTAGCAAACGATGGTATCTGACGGTCAGTGGCCAATGCTGCCCATGGACATCAGGAAGCAACTCCACATAAGATTAGAGTCTTACCTAAGCCATGGCCATCGATACGTTACTACCTATGAGGACTAAGAATGCCTCGGAAGCCACACTCTTTAGATCAGATCACAACAGCGCTTAACACAGTGTTATTAGGGAGAAATAGATAGGTATGCCTCCAGAGTCAAACTACAAAGGGTTCTACCAGCTTAAATATCCGTGTCTATGTCACTATCACGTTGAAATATAAAAAATACAACTTTAAAACAACCTCCACGACCACTTTAGAAATATGAGCTTGTAAATATGAGCAATATGAAAGTGTAAGTCGGCAGACTTCTATTTACTCCTTTCTCTCTATGTAATGTATGAATTCTTCGTTAATACCTGTTCTGTTATTCAGGTTAAAAAACCCATTTTTATGTCTTATACATTAGCTTAGAAAACAGTAATTATTTTAAATCGTTGGTACTTATGCCTTATAAATATTCGTATAGAATTATTAAGAAGTATTCTTCGTCAAAGTAATTCGGCGGCACTGGAGTACCTATAAAATGAACAACGTACGTTTACAATTTATCGTCGCTGGCATTCAACTAAATGCAATTACAGCCGGCCGTCCATCGTACACCGCTTAACAGGGACGTTGCACGTTTTGTTCTAATTCGGATTATACAGCTTAGCCTCCTAGCGGGTAAATAGAAGGTGTTTGACGTCACCCTCGGTCTTGACGGGACAAAGGAGGGACGGCCGAGATGGTTTCTAATTACGACGAGACCGTTATGCAAATCGGAGACCCGGCGAGGTCCATGTCTCTAATAAACATGCACAGCTCTTGCGGTCAGACCGCCAAATTGCTCGCCTCTACTCGCGCATAATAAAACCACTTCAATTGTGCAGCCCACTCTCGACAATTATTCTTTGATCAAACCAGCCCGGACTTTTTGAAGCCGTATCCAGTCGGTGGCGAGGCGCAGGTGCGGCACGTTTATCTTATTTTTAAATTGAACGGATGTAGGTGACATCTCGCTTTATGTTCGCCGTTTATTAGGAGCCGTTTCGACGGAGGCACGGACGAAGCTATTTAGCCGGCAGATGCGTTCCGGTAAATTGAACGGCGGTCGAGGAAATCGCCAGGTCGTGCCGTGACTCCGCTCGTTCCGAAACTGGGCTAAAAGCGCCGCTTAGCTCGCCTTCATTCGGTCGGTAATTTTTCACGGAAACCGTCCCGCGGACAGGTCGGCGCTCAAAACGACTTTACGTCCGCCGAAGTCGGTTAGAAATTTGAGAATTTTCCGAGCGATCGTTCTAGAATTCTCCTCGGTAAATTGCTGTGTTTTTTATTGCGTCAGAATTCTCGGGGGCCGACACGGGGACGCTTGGCTGGAAAAATATTCATTTTTAACCGGGACGGCAATATTTCCGTTTGTATTGGAACAATCGGCGTGCGTTTTGCTCGTATCTGCGAATGACAAAGGAAGGGTGTGACTAAGCGACACGGAGGGTTATTCGCGCATGTTTCAGAATCGTTGCATTTCGAGGCACGTTTGCGAGGAAGTCGTTACCGGTGTCGTGATCGCGAGCAAAAAGAATCAAGTGCTCTATCGGCCTTTAGGAATGCACGGGCGGTGTTGTGTTGTTCTCCCGCGTTCTGGACTTTAAGTACTAGTATTATGGACGTGTTTTCCTTTGAATTCTCGCGTTACAGGACAATAAACCAACATAATATTCATTTTTACGGACGCACGTATTCAGTGAATATCCCCTAGATGCGATGATTTATGAGCTACGCCCGTGACTTCTGTTTGCAAGCTTATATGCTTGTTTCATTTATGTAGAGTAGTGTTAAATTATTAAAATACATTTCTGTTTTTGTGACGTATTTTCCAACTGTGTTTGCAATAGCGCAGTGCGTCAATGCAGGTTTCTGCTGGTAGTGTTTCCTTTTATAATAATCAAATTTACAATTTCCAGTTAAAAGCGTATACGGAAATTGGATTAATAAGTACATACACCGACTGGTAAATATTTCTGTTTGTTTATTTTTTGCATAGTTAAGGCAGATTTGAATTTCGATGGACAAATGTATACGTACCAATGTGTGTATAATGAAAGTAGTTAGAAATGAAAAGAACAATTCCAAGTAACTAATGAATTTAAGACTAAATATAACGCTTGTTTTAAAATCAAATCTACATATACTAACATATATTTCAGTCAGGCATCCTGACTTAAAGTAGTTCAAGTGCTATAAACAATTTTAGTTGCATTTATTTGAAAATTCTGTGACAAAATTTCAGGGCAGGCTAAATAAAAAAGCGCTTAGTGCCGTTGCACGTAAATAATAAATTAATGAATAACTCTTTGTACACTGATAGCCCAATACTAGAATTTTCTCCTGTTTAGCAAGTGTTATGTACCCATACAAAGACCACACAAACACCCAGATCCAGAGCTTAAATCTAAATTGATATTTCAGACTAGCTGACCAGGCGAACGTTGTTCTGTCATTTGGTATTAGAAGCTTGTCCGGAGTCAGTGACGTTTTTACCTACAATAACGCCATCTAGTCTACTAGGATAGAAGTATTATGTTCACGCACTTACATAATTCGACGTAAGAAAAGTTACTTCTGATTTTAAATTGTAATATCTTTTGATAGAGTGCATAAATTTTAATAATATATAGCCAATAAGTTAAGATAGGTACTACGAATACATCTGCATTCTATTGAATTCCATTCACTATTTTTGGTGCCAACTAATTTTAAACACACAGACAGCGAGCGCGAGTTACATTCTTATTATATATCTATACATATACAGAACAGATATCTGACTGGCCGGGGGATCGAACCCGGAACCCACCAGATAGTATAGTGACACTTCCGCAACCGCTGTAGTCTTTTAACGACCTGTCGTTAAACGACTACAAACATGAACTGATTGTGCATAAAATTACGTACAAATACATGACAAGGCTCATTATTAATTCTGCGCTTTATAAGGGCCGTGTCAGTTAATAAAATAAGTTTCAATTTCATTAACAATTCCGAATGAAAATGGTAATAACAGCAATTATACTGACGTGCTGATTACTATCGAAACATATCATAATATTAACGTTTAAATTACGTATACGTTAAAAGGATTAATTGCAATTAATGCAGCATTTTCAAGTTTAATCTTGGATCACCGTATTCTTTACTCGAAGAAAATTAGCTCAGCAGGTTAACGTAATAAGGGCTGCCGTCAGGTTACGTGCAATCAACACTGTAGCAGCGTGGTGGAATATGGCCCACGTTTCTCAAAGGAAGTATAGATTAAATCAGTGAATAACCGCAATAAAACAGTTACCATACATGCGGAGGCTCATGAGAGTTGCATAAAAGTAACGTTAGATGTGTCATGACATGCCAATTTGTTTATAATTATTTTCTTAATAATATAATTTATTCATTAATGGGATTTGATTTTGTTAGTGTTTTCTGTATTATTATTTGTTGTCTGTTGGACATTATTTGATATTCAAATTGTTACAATAATAAATCAGATACAATAGACAGGTTTTAGGTACGATATAAAAAAAAAACATGATCGTAATTAATTTATCGGATGAAAGCTGAAACGAAGATGACTTCCAAATGTGTATATACCTGCTGACCGTGCACTACTACAAATGCGAAAACGTATCCAAGCTGATTTACCTATAGGTACATATGACAGTAGATTTCTTTTTTTAAAGTTTCTATGAAGTAGCATACAAACATGCAGGTCAGATAACTACTATGGACATATGTAAGATAAACATTTGCCTCATTCATAGAAATTTGTGTAGGAAAAATATAAAAGGTAATAACGAACACAAACAATTTCCCGAAGTAGAACTTTCAACAGAAATTATAAGCTTAAAAGCTTACGACGTACTTAAGTCAGTAATACTTGTGAACGATGGACTGCACTTAGCTTTTTGTAAAACGGAAGCGCTTTTTCATCTGAAGTTTAATTCGACGTTTAAAATTTATGACATTACCATTTTTGAAAATGGTAGATTCCTTGGAGATTCCATCGATGGTATCATATCTCCTATTGCATTATAAGACGGAAGTTCCGGGTTTGATCCCCAAACAGATAGAAATTAGAGAGAGATTTAGTTTTCTATTTGGAATCTGTTTGTTTATGGCAACCACGATGCAGGAGAAAAGCATTGTGGAGCTATGAGTGTACCGCAACCTCAAAACCAGAATAAAACAGTATTATACTGTTAATTGATCAATATATTTCCCACTCTTGGCGTGCTTAAAAAAGTTTAATTTCAAAATCTTTGTTCAAGGGGAGGAAGGGGACAATGTCGCAAAACGGAAGTATCTTAACCCTTTTCAGTCGTTAACGCCACTCTGTACCCATGGGACGGGATTTTAAATACCCTCTTGAAATGTCATGAATAATTTGGACAATACCCCACGCTACTCCATACTTTTGACTTGTGAAAATGGGGATTGATGTTAAATACCTCGGGATATTTTTTATTTATGACTTTACAACAGAAAAGTTAAGCCTTCTAATTTGTCCTAGTTTCAAGGGTGAGAAACCTAAGGTGGCACGTTATTAAACACATGTTTTTTATCATACAAAAATAACGATTTACAGTTTTCTAAACTTCTTTTGAAGTAACAAACGAGCATGCAGTCCACCTGACAGTAAGTGGCCACTGCCACCTATGGACATCTGTAATTAACCCCAGATAAGATCAAACCCCTAAGGTTGACCACAGATGCGTTGATACCAATGAGGACTAAATTGGAATTGCTTGGATAAGTATGTAAAAAAAAAAGTAGCGCTTAACACTGCTGTTATTACGCAGAAATAGGTGAGGTAGCGCTGCTAGAATCAACTCACAAAAAGGTCTAATCTAACTACTCTTCGAATTGTAACTGAGTATATTGAAACGATTACAAACCTTATCAAATCAAGGAGCCGAAACATAGATCATCATGAACACCATATTACTCAGCTACAGCCTTGTTTTATACCTTTAAAATGTTTTATGAGAATAAGTAATATGTTTCGACAACGTTACCGCCCGCTTTAGTGTTCATAAAACGCGTATACCTAGCAAATTTCCTTTATGCTACTAAGTAATAACTTTTAGCGGCGTTTCGCGTTCAAATTAAAATGTATCATTTCATAAACTAAAACCTTAAGCTGGCTTTTCGAGACTTAATTAAATTATACAATATAAAGCATGTTTCATTTCATTTTATCATATTTCAATACACATATTTCATTGAAATTTTGTTTTGTTCATAGACGGGAGCAATGGCGTCGTTAACGTATATATTCCTTTTAAAGTTAGACAAATTTAATGAAATATTATTAAGAAAATGAAATCGAATAATGGTTTTATAGAAATCAGTAATTTTATATCAAAACTCACTAATTCTGAAATAAATTTAAAATATAACGGAAGAAACATTACTAATACCATTTGTACATCAGAACTTTAAAACGTGGTCAAGTGTAACAAAAACCTAACTCCTCATAATAACAAACACGATCTAAAATAAAATTATTAAGATCACAATAGTTCAATCAGTCGCATGTCACTAAACGATACCCTAATCATAGAACGTGAAAGAAAGAAAAAGCGAGAACAAGCAAAAGGCGATTGCGATTGCTTTAAGTGTGCCTGTACGCCCCGCGACATCTCAAAGCCATTAAGACCCTACCGAAACCGACACACTCCGTTCCCGCTCTTTAATCATATCCATCTGAGCATTCTTCAGCCCAGTAAACAATGCTGGCTGACAACTCGCGAAACAAATGATTCAAGTGATAAATTGCCGACTCCGAGAAATAACTTCGTTCATTCCCTTCTTTTGTTCGATTGATTGCAGATAATTTCGACTTCCGACAGAAGTAGATAATTGCCTTTTAACTTAAGCTTAATATCTGAATTACGTTCATAGGTTATATTTTCTCTAGTTTCTAAATGGATCTCATTAGGTCCTATAGATTCTCTGCGTGTTACGAAACTTCGTGTTACAGCCTCCGGCTCTGACAAAAACTTTGAAAAGATCTTAGAGTGAAGATTTCTTTAGAAGTTCGGTCAGAACCACCGCATTTTTTTGGCACAATTTCGTTATTTGATACAAAATGTAAAAATGATTCTTCAAAAGCGTTGGAAGCTAGCAAGAATTAATCTTAAATGCATTATATGAAGAAAGGATTATTTATTTTCTTTTATATCTCAATCGTGCGAACCAAGCAAGTGCGAATTCAATAATTCTGAGCAAACACAATACTGTACAGTCTTTTTCTTATTCTACGGAGTTGGAACCAAGTAAATGCATAAGTACAGCAAGAATTCACAGTTCACTATTTCACGAAACGTCTGTAACTCGGGGTCGCTTAAACATACTCGGGCCAACTTCTCGCTAAAGAGTTTTAAATCTTAAACGTTATACAGCTTTAGCCGGGAATGTTAACAGCGTACATGAATGATGGAGTGCCGCCCGTTCAAACATAGCAAATGTTTAAAAATACACTTCGCGTTTTAACAGATATTCATCTGCTTAGGGAAGCGGATTTCGCGGGTCGTAACTCGTAAAGCTTCGAGTACACGAGGTTGTAAAGTGTAGATTTATGTGCCAATGAAAACGACCGAATTAATTGGTGAAACACGCCGGATCGATGGAATACGGATAAGCTGTTCGCAACGCCGTGACGATATGTCGTTTTGTAGATGCAGTTTGTTTGCGTCCGACGTTGAAATATCGACGTATTATTGCTTTATGTCCGGATTTCAACAGATATATGTGTGCCACTTTTATTATTGGATCGAGCAATTTGTCAGTATTTAATTTTACATATCAATTTTAAGAACGCAGGCATACGGCTCTTCACAAGAGGCGCAAACAGAGCTTTAATTCAAAACCGCCTATGAACCGAAAACTCATCTGGCGTGGTAAATGTTTACAGACGAATTTTCACCGGTTGTAATTTAAAAAATAATTAAAAAAATAAATATAAATTGAAGTAATAGAAATACGTACTAGAACGATTCAGTGGCTTAAAAGAAGACCCAAACAAGAATTTTTGTTAAGAAAATTTTCGGTAAAATCGAATAGAGATTGCGATCTTGAATTTTAAATGGCGGTAGCCAACTATAATAAAATGAAATAAACGATAATAACGTAACATTTTATAAAGGATATTACTGTTAAACATTTGCTTAAATGTACGAGTACGATATCGCTATTTTCACGTGCTTTTGGCGCGGTTTCAGAGGAATTGGAGCGAGACGGGTTTAAAAGTTCGGGACTTATTGCGGAGACGTTAATCGATTTTTTAAACTTATTTTACGGAGTAGAAGCAGCGTTTGAATATGTGTTCAATGTATTCCTGCCTCATAAAGGTGGTTCTAGAGCATTTGCTTCTTTCAAAGCCAAGGAGTGTTTTTATATTGTAGTATAAGTAAAATTTTTAAAGTCGTATTCAGGTAATGCCACAGCATTTTATATATAACGAATTTACGTGATATATAAAAGTCATGGTCAATTCAGTTGTAATACCTATATCTGAGGGTTGAATCGAGAAGCTAATCGAACGTATGTTGTTGGAGAATCGATTTGGCATCGTTAGCGGCGGAGCAGAATACACGGGGTAATTTCATTAGCCAATTCTCTTGGCTGCCGATGGGCCGATTAATCAAAGTCGTCGGGAACGCGATGCCGAGACGAATGGACCCGAATGGGGAATGTCGGAGCCGAATGGTACGATGTGGTCGTTGCTTAACCACCGTTACGTCGAAGGAAATTGACCAATAAAGCAATATCTAAACATATGTACTAAGCTTAAACAAGAAATGGAACTCCTTCCAGTTTACGACCAACAAGCGAGTTCTGAACCTATATACTAAGCTTAGTAAATGTAACTAGACTACATTCAGTAAGAACATTTCATGTACATTGTATTTAATACCGAGTTCTTTAAGTACTAAAGCGACAGAGTTTATAAAAGCAATCCGCATTACACTAGTCGGAATAACGGCAGTGGAAGTGAGAATTCTTTCGCACTAAAAACTTTTTAATTCACGTCCCAACTTATACCAGTTCTTTCTCGAGGAAGCGTAAAGATAATAAGTATGGCGCTGCTTAACTCTCATCATTGTTGTGTACCACAGAATGATTATGGTTAAACTTTTGCCCTGTAGAATTACTTTAAGATCTGGATTTACAGAATCATTACTTTAGGAAGATACACTTATGTTTGAGAGAACACATTTTGTTTTAAAGGATTCCGATAGCTTATCTTCGGGAAATAACCTGATAAAAATAAATTCGGTAATAAAACTGATCCCGTACAAGACGCAATGGCTAGTTACAGAAAAGTACGAGAGGGGAGAGGAGTTTAAAGGATCAGTCACAAATCCATGGTATATATAACATACCTTGCGTTAGAGTTCTATTACTTGGCACAGACTAGCTACTTGTACCTGAATCTCTATTGAGTAATTTTGTTGGAGGTAGTAAAAATAATGCACAAAAATATCGTAAATGAAAATTTCTTGTCTTATGGGCCATGGGCTAACTAACGTAAAGATAACACGCGAACACCTTGACCCAGAAAAGGAAAATCCATGTTTTTCTGGTAAAGAGTAGTAGAGCAGATTCTTCTGAATGTTACAGCCAATTGCTGACATCACGATCACTTGGGTCGTCAAAATAATCGTAGTCAATTGCGAATACTATATTTCTAGAAATCCTTTACGCAGTCGCTTCAACTAAGAGCAGTCACGCCATTGAATGAAATTGAAGTGTCTGTTTGTAATGGCAAAATAACAACTTTTTACAATAACAATAACAAAAATACCATTATAAAATTTTTTGTCCGTCTGTCTGTCTGTTTGTTTGGGGGTTGTCTCGTTGTAGATGGTAAACGGCTGGGCCGATATAGACGGATCTTCTAATACCGCGCTAGTGGCGCTCCAGGAGCATGCGGGCACCACCGCTGGAGTTTATGACAGTTGGTATTAGGTGCATCAGAGTCAGCTACCATATTAGAGCCGTGTTTTACTTATGTTTATGTGTTTGCCTTTTTATTACTTATTTAACGCGTGTAAAACCGCGGGGATCAGCCAGTAGATAATAAACGCAAACTATCTTGAGGCTGTTGCCAAACCGCGCTACGTAAGAGAACATTTTCTCGCGTCGAATATGTAAAATCAAATTGCAACCTCAACGCAATTCTTAAACACATTTTCGCTAAGATGCTAGTCTGTGGGGAATAAGGCTACCAATATTTCGGGGACTAGTCCAAATAATTTCTTTTTGATACCGAAATAAATCCGCATCGAGGAAGTTAAATTACGTGTGGTGAGAGCGTCGTATCGCGATCCTATCGAGTGAGAAATAAATCCGCGGGACTCGGCTGCCGCCATATTGGATTGCCAGGAAAGTATTCTCTTAAGTTTCATTAAGCGATCCGAGAGATGCGTTCGGAGATACGGCGTCTAACTACCGAATAAATCGCTATAGAATCCAGGGGAACTTTGGACACACTTGATTTACTTGAGGGGAATCTGCGAAAGACATCGAAAACTGCTCGAATTAAAGTCTATCGTGAGGCTCCCGATGGAACTTTCGGATAAATGCTCTCGTATCGAATTCTATTTCTTCCAATGGCTGAATAGTTCCATTGTTTGGAGCTCTGTCACGGAACGCTGTCTTTTCCTTTTTGTTTACTTCTGTTACATTTCGTGGACTTCATAAAATGTTTTTCCTTTCAAACAATATGTCAAAAGTTTGGGGCTTCTGTGGAGTTGGTTCAGTAATTCGAAACAATGCTCTTCGAAGTGTATTCTTGGATTCGTTATGGAACACAACTTTAAATAATATTCAGTGAACAAGTCAAAAGTAGTTACAAATAAGTTTGGACTCGCGTAATTTTAATAGGTCAGACGATACTTGTCTCAATTTTAGTCAATCAGTGTGATACAATTCGGGTTATGTATTGATACTATGTGACCCAAATATTATGAAAGAGCATATTGATTAACTGAAAGCAATCGAATGTTCAAAAGGGTGACACTGATGTATTGTTAAATAGAGCAGACAGTCGGTATTATTCTCAAATGTAAATATCGTCATACTCATTTCATATGGCAACATTATTTTTGCATAAGTACATGCCACACGAATTTGGACATTACATTTTATAAAAGATAAACCAAAAAATGCTTGTACCTATAGTAATAATTTTTTTTCAAGAAATAATATTTTTTAATTGAAAGTTAAACAATTTCACTACTAAAAAGCTATCAGCGTGTCATCCAATATGTTTAATAGTTTTCTAAATCTCAAACACTGTTCAATATTTTTCAACATGAACCCGGTGATATACCTACGAAATTAACCCTATCAAGGGTCTTCACTGAATTCTTCCATCCCTCGGCCCCTCATTAAGAGTCAACCCTTGGTCCGCAACTATCGTGTTGATCGGGATCCGTCTTCCCGCTCATAAACTTCCCTCCCGAAGGATACAGGACTCGGATCCTTAGAGTACAAGGGAGTAGGTACGTGTATGGGAATTATTACTATAGAATGTATTTATGAAAAGCGTTGTGGTCTGTATATGTTCCAAATTTTAGTTCCAGGTTCGAAACTCGAAACGTGTAATTTTTGAAAGTTGTGAGCATTACAGAAATATGTTTATCATTTGATTTAAGTTACATTAAATTTATCTAATGTCCGTAATTCTTAATATCCGAATGTCACCATAGATATGAAAAATCTATCAATCAATACTTATTCAGCATATTTCAAAAATTCTATTGTTTGTTTACAAAACTAAGCTGAATGATGAGACCTTGCAGGAATGTTTATTGAGTATCATTGGGTTATTTAAAACATCACATAGGTACCTAAAGGGTGGTTTTTTCATGTGTGTGTTGAAGGCCAAATACGAGACTGTAAGGAATATAGAGAAATGCTGAAAGTTACAAGGCCGAGTTTTTTTAAAACTAAAACTGCGTACTCATATTTTTTTAAATCTATTTTACAGCCGGGAATCAAACGAGTTCATTTTGAAAAAAATACACCTCTATATAAATTCACCATCCGGTAGTATTACCTAATTCTGGAAAGTAATCATTTCTTCGATATTATATCGATTGATTTTACATATTGATGATACGTGGTTGTATTATTCGTTTTAAGGCCACTACATCTACCTAAACTAAATACAATTTATAATAATGTTATGAAGCACAATATATTACATAGGAAATAAATGCACGAGACGTAGATTCTAGCTGTGTATTGAAACCAATCTTCACAAAGTGAACCTACAAAAATACTCGGTAACTCGAAAATATGGCACGCTAAATTTGCCTCCCGAAACCTTGAATTGGCTGGCCGAATTTCCTGTCACGCTGTCAAAAGCCTTGTTTTCTTGTTACCTCCTAATGGCATATCAAAACCGCTTTTCGTAGGACGAGAATGCATTACCATAAACGATTTTTATGAAACTTGTAACAAGATGTACAGATAGTACAGATGACATTTCAGAGATATTCGGACTTTTTATATAAATTCTCATTGTTATTCACGTCACCGTGTACGCTGTTCAATTGAGGGCGCTGCGAAGGCAATTCCGTAGTCGAATGAGTCGAGTTAAAGTGGTAGGGGCTTCAATTTAATTTACGAAGATATGTAGAATGTATTTGCACACGTTACTAAAGGTTCCGATCGCGTACGTTTTGAAAATGTATCTTTTTTATTTTTTACGTTGGAAAACCAAATAAGTTTCTATGTACAAATATTGGACCGTGATTGATGCTCAATGCTCATAACTCTCAGTAATCAACCAAAGTTAGGATAAATGTTATAATAATATTGTATCGATTACAACTGCCTGTTAGGACTTTGGGATGAAGCATTTGGGATGAAACTTTTACATAAATTTTTGAAAGCAAACTATCACTGCCCTACGCCTTTGCTTTAAAGTAGACATGGATTTTTATTGTACTCAACCGTACAAACATTAGTAAACTTGTATTAAGTGGTCTTTGCGGTTCATAAAATAGATGTAAATAAAATTATAACTCGGCTTCCAGTACTGTAGTCCTAATCCAAGCGCGGTGATTTCCGATTTTGGAAGGTCTATCCAGCAGTGGAAACGAAAAGGCTGACACGGACAGAACTGTCTGTAAATCCCAAGGTCTAAAATGGAATCCTTAGAAAAGTCTAATTTACTATTCACTTAACCACAGTACCGCAACACCGCATTCATAGGGCTTAACTGTAGCGTTTGCTGTCGTAACAGCAACTCCATCAAGTGTTCCACCAATATTAAGTATACAATTTACCACCATTTGAATGTCTTAGTTATAGCACTTACTCATAAAAAATCGAATTGAATTTGCGGAACGACACGAGCCGATATTTTAAGTGTATTATTTTATCACTGGCAATAATTTCGCGAACAAATGGAGGATAATGCGAATTTAATCAACGGCGCCGTTTCATTCTGACGGGGATATTTCGATAACTAATTATAATTATTGACGTGCTTGTCATCGCGCTTTCAGTTAAACTGTTATGACGATTTGGCACAGAGTTTTAATTCCGCTTTATTTGCAATTCATTGTAATTATTGACGTGTTTCATGTCTTGTTTATTGCAAGCGGGACTTCATTTGTATATATTTCATTTATCTTCATTATATTTTTTAGCACAGTAAAGACAATTTCAATAACTGTTCCTTTACTACAAAGTTCTGAAGTCTGAGTTAGGTAGTTTCATTGTCTATTTCCGTCGATCTTAATTAGAACTTAGTGTACCTGTTACTTATATCGACACTTATTCTTTTTTTTCAACTTTATCCAACTCGGATTAGTAGTTTTTGAGAAATATAAGTATAAACACAGAGTAAAGAACCGCCTTTTTTTGGAATCAGTTAAAATATCGGAGATACATCCAACTAACTCGGAATACCTATTATACATTAGCCCATCTGACTTACTGAACGATTCTTTTTACAAAATCTGAATTCATATTATTTTAACCTACAATATAATCGTTTAGTTCACTACTGGGCAAGATTCTTTTCCCACAACTGAGAAAAACCTGGGGCATATCACCAAGTTCCCCGGATGCGGTTGGTAATTTCATACCACCTTTTAATTTAAATAATGATGTTGTAAAACGCCTACTTAAAACAACTGCAAGACAGCAGTATGCCTTAAATCATCACAGTTTCCAAGTTTATAACTTTGTTGGCTGGTCGTTGACTTAGTGCACAGTGTGATATGCATTTATTATCAGTGCGGGGCGCAACTTTGTTTAAACTTATACTAGAAGTATGGGGGAAAGATTAAAGATGAAAATTTAAGAACTATTTTTATGGAATATCAGACATGAAGATTCTATGTCTTCTGACATGTGTTTTTTAAACAATTTATAATCAGTTACGCATAATTATAATTAAAAAGAAATCATATCCTGGAATTAGACCTGAAACTCATTGGATGAAAGGCCGAGTTTCAAAGGCTATCACTGTTAACCTCTCTATGCATTGGTTCTTCAGTATATTCTGTAGGTATACAGTGTAGAATGTATATAATAGAATATTCTACGTTAGATACGTAGAATTTTCATGTATATACGTAAAATATTCTGTTGTATTAAAATATTCGTTATATTCTGTTGT
>DWNY01000365.1:0-17025 GCA_018250635.1 Telegonus apastus | reverse complement strand
CGAAAATCACAGATTTTATGACATTTTCAAAATGGAACGTCGCACTCAATAACTCGGGAAGTATCTGAAAATTTTAGTTCATTATTCTATGGACATTTAATCCATGGTTCTTTTTACTTTTGTAATAAGTTCGAGTTTATTCACAGTTAGCCCCAGACTATGAAGTCTAGCTTTAAAACTGGGTTTTACAAGATTTTTGTAATAAGATGGCTATAGACGAATTAATGGGATAAAACTGATACTCTTATTCAAGAGAGTATCCTTGTCGAACCATGCATACCTATAATGAATATTAGATAATATGTAGAGAACAATATCAATATATAGTAATCCGAAATGACAGCTTGCCATATCGGATTCGCGGAACGATAGAATGTATCTGACAGGCGTATACGAAATTGTATTGTGTCAACTGTTCTTTATATTTTGAGAGTCTAAACTACAAAGGAAATGCTGATGATCACTATGAAATCTGGGTTTCTATTTTTTTTATCATCGTTTAAAATAAGCTTTGCTAGAGTGCATATTATAACTATATCACTCCGACTGTTGAAAATTGTAACATAGCTAACTATTGTATATCAAATCTTAAAATCAAAGTTTTATCGCACTAAATATGTTCTTTAAAATGTATTAAAAATTGTTACATTTTATTTCTCAAATAAAAAATAACGCTTATTTAAAAACAACTGACAACTGACTGATAATCCCCAGCTTAAACCGATGAGTCAAGGCTCTAAAAAATATACATATGTATTGCACAGGAATTTGTCATATAATGAAAATGTTTGAAAGAATATTTCAAATCTCATCCCCTAGTGATCGAACTAGAACAAATACCGACAGGGGGTCTAAATCGTACAATAACCTGTCAATGACATATATTTTTTTAGTAAGTCATGTACGTATCTATTGTCATTTCTTGCCTTACACGCTAATTTCACTACCGAATGTAATGATCATTCTAATGCTCATTTTCCTAGCAATCAAACCTACCAACTATACTATAATATCGCTGCAAACATCTCACTTTCCTTCCACAAGCATACGAGTAATTATCGCGTCAATTATTATCGAACATGACGCTTTACATTAACGAGAGATAATCTTTTCGGTCATCCATCTACGACGTAAACATATTCCAATTTTGCATCTGCTAAAAGCTTATACCGTGTATTTTAATCCATTTCCCGATAAAATGCCTTCACATCTACGTTCATAGCTATTGATAGAGACGGCTCTAGTATAAAACATCTCCAAGTTTTCAACACACTGTATTGATTTTTCATTACGCTGAAGCGCACGGCTCTATCGTAAATATGGTAATATATTTTACAAAGGTAGTAAACATGCTACTTAAAAAGATATGTTTTCTCACAATATGTTTATTTGCCGGAAACGAAAGCGATACTTAATTTATAACATGCAAATACTTCGAAAAATTGGATGTGAATGTCTTCGGATCATCGTGCTCACAGTATGTGAAAGCATGAAAGACTACATATACCCAGAAAATTCCTGTCTACTTGCATAAAAACTATTATTAGCTACAATTTGAGCATTTTTAAACATTATCAGTTTTCCACATGTACGAGTATCGAAAATATCTTTGTCTATCTACATTAAATACACCGATTCGTCTACGTATCTACGCAAACGTAACGAATTCATTCTCTCACTGTTAGTGATACGTTCAACTTGAAACTCGAACTAACATTTACTGGGTAAATATTAGACGTTTCCCCCAAACAATATTTACATAGCGCCACGTTATAGATGGAAAATGTATCGGCAAACAATTATGAGGCCTCGAGTGAAGGAAATTTATTCTAGACCCAGACCCCAGCTGCTCCGCTCGCGACTCGTTGCGAAAACAAAATTTAAGTTTAAATCCACAGAGATTTAAAGTCGAATGGCCAAGAGCGAATTGGGGTTTGCTCGCAGACCGTACCTTTAGTTAACTGCATTACGGTCAGTAGTAGTTTCTGTATTTAAAACCCGAGATTAACGTAAAAGTTCGTTCAATTCAGCGTTCAACCAGACATTACGTAAAACCATGTAATGTATTTTTGTGAACATTTGAATAAATTTAAATACTAACACCATAAAATCATGCATTGAAACATTATTATGCAAATTTTTGCAAAATATTTTTCACAATAATTAAATAGTACATACTTCACATACTAAGTCTTTAATTTTTGTACACGATAAGACATTCCAAACTACAATAAATTGTTCAACTTATCCAACAATGTCACATTTCCATTGTATAGTATAACTCATTAAGGAAAAGGATTTACGTAAATACGATGAACTTGATTACGAAGGTGGTAGAACCATTTGTAGTTTTATTTCCGAGGCACCACCGTCACACTCATTTCTACTTAACAAATCTAATCACAAAAGTGTAAAGCGTTGCTGTGTTTTAATTTCAAAGATGCGCTAAGCTATACTTTAGGTAAGTATAGCTTAGCGCATCTTAGGCTATCCAACATGATCATCACCAATAGCAACGCCTTTGTAGCCTCAGATAAGACTGTAATCTTATCTAAGGTTGATTACAAATGTCCATGGGCGGCAGTGGTCACTTATTATCAGGAGGACTGCATGCTCGTTTCCTATTTCTACATTTTAATTTAAAAGAACTCACGTTATAGGAAGTTACTTTGACAACAATCGATATTGCAATTACCAATGTCTATTACATTCTTCTACTTGGTAATGTTAAGCGTTCAGCAGTGTTAATGTTCTGGTTGTAACACCATTATCGCCACCACTTATCATGAGGCTGCCAGCTTACTTTTGTTTGTTCTTGTTACTATCAATTATTTCTAAGTAAAATTCATCCCTAGACTTCAATTTAACATTACTAGTAGTAGATTTGTTTGCAACATATCAATGTTAATTTAAACGAGGTTAATTGCTAATAATAAACATCCTTCACTCAGTCTCGTACCTAATTCGTTCGTACAATAACATAGAAACCGCGCACCAGCAGATACAATTGTCCTTCACTTGTCACAGCAATCACAGCAAGCCAGATGGCTCGAGCGACCCCCGGCCCAACTTATCATTCGCATTGCACGCGACTAGACAATTGGCTAGAATAATGAGTGGGGTCGATCAGTCCATTTCCCCCCATTATCCACGACCTCGTACAACTTCACCGGAGACGTTTGAACGCGTGATAAGCACGCGGATAAGGCGAGGTTTACTATGTATGTGCACAGTACGAGTACAGGCGTGTTATCGTTCTGAAATCAACCTTACCCTCAGTAAAGGCTGGTTTATCGCTATAATATATAATAATGGAATGGTAAGAAACGCTGACGCTAAATTTATTTATTTTGTGTAAGCCTACAGGGGTATATACTCAACTGAGAAGATTTGGCAAATAACTCGGTGGTTAGAGGTGGTTTATTTTCCGCTTGGTATACGATAGTACTCGTAGCATGATAGAAAATGTAGATGTTTAGAGCTCATTTGGAAATGTCACATGTGTATGATAATTGGTACGCTGATATGTTCACTGTGTAGAAATAGACAGTTGCTAACATCCGTCGATGCTTCGAAAATTCGAGGAACATTACGAGACGGCAAACAGAATAAACACTCGGTAAACGATAAACCGAGGGAGCCTGGTGCAGTCGCGAGGGGACGTCGCAATATAAATAAAGTTGTAACTACCAACGAGTAAACGAACGATACACCGACCGGGCTGCGGACCACCGGCATTCAATATGCACGACGGAAACTGCGGAGTTTGCTGATCAGTTCAACGGGAAATAGACGTTATTTATTTACTACGTGCCTTTGCCGAATCTGTCTAAATCGATCCTGAATCGTAAAATGTTAGGGGTCTAATCCGTTCAACATCGTAAAAGTTCAGGTAAGGTAACTGATGAACTTGGCTAGAATTTTTATTGCAGTTAAACGACTGATATGCCATTAAAAGTTGAAACTGTAGCCGGCGGCTTAGCGTCACTTAATTTTGTATATTGATTTAGGATTTAAAAGCCGGCCAAGCTAGCAAGCCAGTTACGACACTGAATTACTGCTAAAGTTTCTTAAGATTTTCCTTGGAAGAGCCAAGAACACGTACAAAACGTTTTTCATCAGCGTCGAGAAAAATTACGGTAATAAAATTAGCATAAAAATGGACACCAGTCCCAGATTCGTACCTAATGACGTTGAACAGCTTAATTTTACAAATTGAAGAAACCATTTTGTTGCTGTAACTGTCTACTATTGTAACTGACTATACTGCAGGACTTACTTGCAAGAATTTATATTGGGAATATTTAGAGAAATAGAAATTACTGGTTTACCAGTAAAAGTCTAATTAACGTAACACAAGCACAATACCGCTGCAAACAAACAAAAATGTTTATCTCGGCGATCCTCGCCTAACAGTCTAACAGTAATCTGCGGATAATCAAGAATCTTCAACGAAAAACATAAAATTATTTATTTTCCTGATACGAAACTTCGTTTTAACAGAGATATTTAAACTGGTCAGTGTGGTTACATCTGAATAAATATGAAATAAGTGTTTAAAGTGTTTAATTAATATCAAACAAAACAATTCAAAATTAAAGAAGGAAGTGTCGAGGAGGCACAATAAGAATTTGGCGAGATACTTAAGGAGCATAAAAATCAATGACCACTGGCTACGTTTTAGAATTGTGCCAATTCGAACGACATTTGGTGTGACACGACGTTGCTCGAAAGATATTAGATATTTCTATTATGAGATCGAAAATGAAAGACATTTGTCCTCTTATTACTTCGCGGACGATACTTTTGGTTTGGAAAGACTATTAATTTCAACGTATTTGATTCCATGTTCATTTGAAGATTACACGTAGCGTGTAATAACGTCATATGGATTATACATTTCTATAGATGTAACGGTTGCAAAAGAATCCATGAAAATCTTCCATTTAATTGTATCATCTCATGCATCCACTTCGATCTAACATACACTGCAAATTAATATTATAGTACCGTAATTATAGACAGTAATTATCCACTATGTACCGTAATTTACGAAGGCTCTATAGTCACCCTTCACCGTCTCTAGTTGAAAGCAATTGGGGCGTACATTTTATTTCCAACCCTATCTATTTACGGTCCCGAGGCCCTCTTTGACGTCAAAAAGGTGTGCGAAGATACAAAGGAGCGAGTCGGGCACGAGAAATAGATTTTTTATCGCCTGCACTTCGTACTATTTGCTTCAAAACGCTGCAAAATTAAGTTGTGCTCGTTGACAGTACAATCGTTTGACGAGCGGAAATAGCGTTGCATTTAAATTTTATACATTTCTGAATGTGTTAAGGTTCTGCTATTACTTATAAATTGAATTATTTACTACAAAGTGAACTAATGTGTAATTTTACTAAGATACAATACAAACACGACATTACTTTTGTCAACGAAATCCTCGCTTTTAACCGTTTTAATAAGCAGTGTTTAGCGTTTATGTTCGCAAATTTCAGAGTCCGAAAAAAATGCCTATTAAATTAACACAAGTTATTTGAAATTATAAATTTTATTCAGTGTTTAATCGACCTACATTAAATTAACTGAACCAAATAAAGTTCGTATAGACGCAAGCCCCGAACACTTAGAAACTGAATCTATTAAGCCTCAACGGCTAAACTAGGACGAACAAGTCCAACGCGTTCAATTCATTCGTACGTGGCACACGCACGAGAGGGACCAACATATTGTGGTATCACAGCTGGATCCTCTTAATGCTCGGCAATATTGACCAAGGGAGGAGAGGCACAAAGGAGCCATTGAGGCAATCAAACTGGCCGACTAAGCTTTTTCTTGATAAGTTCTGGCGGTGAGCCAGCTGCGCCGATGTAAGGCGCGGTGCAGACTTCGAACCTGTCGACCGACGACCCCGCGTCGTATACATTTCCCCATTTCGCCGCGTCCCCGGGAAATGTTGACCTATTTTTCACGAGCGGCTTTAATATCCAAGTGTCTCTTAGACGATGAACAATTGTTCGAGTGCATTGCTTTCTAAACATTCGATTGGAATTTGAATTCAATATCTTATTTTCTCAACAATCAAGTACACAAATGTAATGGAGAAAACATAGACAATAGAATCTTAATTTTTACATTAATGGCCAGAGTATTTATGCATAGTGTAACTATCATGACGATAGAAAACTTTAAAAACATACAGAAAACAACGCTTTCAGGCACCATTTTTATGTATCGAACCTATCTCAGAGAGCAGCCGTGACCGACCAAGTTTTAAACAAACGCAGATAAAAGATTTTACAGCTGCGTGAGCGTTATAACAATAAAACTCGCGAAACGGCATGACCGTGACTATGTGTTTTAATAAAATGAAATGTTTGCGTTACGTGATATAAAATCATAACAAACTCGAGTGATAGCTGGAGAAAGATATGAAGTACTCTCTAAACATTATACAAATTTTAATGAACCAACACATTTTTCCGTCGGAGAGAAAAGGTCTTTCGCCGCCTCAGCTACGAATATAGCCCTTTTAAATATTTCATATTCAAATGAATAAGTGAAGATAAGAAAACAGAATAACTTGAACTACTATTGAAATAACGTTTTCTTTTTTAATAGCTCTTAGTAATTTATTGACATCTAGTGTAAGAGCTATAAAAAAAATAAGCTTTATTGGATTTTAAAGAGGGGTTCGGCTTTAACTCAACATAATATTAAATATGTATACAGACCAAACATTTTCTAAAACTTACTTGTGTTGGATAAATGTAAAACGCTCAGCGATATATTTAAAGCTAACTCAACATTATTGTGTACTCAGCCTAAAGTCCAGTTATACATAGACTGAAGGGCCGTTATTGCATTGAACTTTGTGGTCCGTGATTAAAATGAAATCGATATTTTTGCCACAACTTTGAGGTTGACTGCTTGTTGTTAGTCACTTATATAACTATTCATTATGATTTAACGAATAACATGTAGTTTTACTTGAAATGAATATTTTTTTGTTTTAGTCCTAAATATTACAAGTTACTTAATTAGTTATAACTAGTAACTTATAAATAAAATAAAATAACTAAAACAAGAAAAGAATAACAGAAGAAAATCAAAACCGATACTAAAGATATGTGGTATGCAAATCGTGCAATACCATTCTCAAATAGTATTTTAAACGTTCGCATAAATAAGCCGCAATGCCGTATCGAGCCATTCAAAATTATGAATTCTATTTCGGAACAAAGTTTAAAAATTGGCAAGCGTCTACGACGGATAATGGAATCAGCTCAACGATAACTCTGCATAGGGAAATGCAAAACAATTTGTAATGCGGATGCATCTGTACTACCAAGCGAGGTGCTTACGAAAATGGAGTTCCCATTCCGGTGTGGAAGCTACACCCTATATTGATACGAATAAGGTTCAAACAGGCAATGCTGTAGGAAGTTGTTGAGCATAAACGATTTAGTGTACACCACATAGAATGCTAACCACAAATACAATGCATGGAATGTGTGCAAATGTTTTTCGTGGGGAGTAGAAAGTGTTTGTCGACTTGGCAGATTTGTTGTGTATTTGCCACGATTATTTTATACTTATCACTAGAGAAAAACCGGAATTTAACGCTTTCTTAATAACGTTGCAGTTTCCGAAATCGAAATATCCGAAGAAACTGGCTCACTTTCAGACGTATTTTCTGCATAGAACGTATGCCTAATCATCGCATGTAGATATTTCGCCGTATAGAATTAGATTAACAACACACACATTCGCTACTTCGCAATTCCATCCCCATTCAATAAGCTAGATATAGACTTCCCCTTGAAAAGGGTTTTTACGTTAGTGACCTTTCTTAGCTCTACGCGTTTGTGATCGTAGTATATTATTAATAACTTCTAAAGAGACTACTGCCTATGTTCAGGATCAATCAGTTAGTTACCTCCGAAATGGGTAGGAATGCTTCTATTTCACTTATGGTATTCAATAGTCGAACTATTGGAAAAACAAAATTTTAAGAACACAAAAAATTAAGGCAAAACAAAACACATGACTCGACGCGAGGACAATTAACCGCAAGTTAAACGTTGACGTGTACAAATGACGCATATTTTCGTACAAACAAGAGCGTTTGAATTTCACATCGTTAATTTCATGTAATCCACGTCTGAACTGGAAAATTAATTAGTTAAAGAATTCACCTGATAAAATTCCTTGAACGAATAAACTCTAGGTAGTGTCGAAGTATGTAGACCAGAGATCTAATTCAAAAGTTATCCTATTAAACTTTACTGCTATTTGGAAAGTCGGTAGATAGGTAAGCAGTGGAAAGCAAATCTGAAAGGCAAACTTATCCTTCCCTGTTCTAGGTATTTTAAAGTTAAGCATCTAATTTATTAAAGATGAAGATGAACTAAACCTATATTCCTGTTAAGAGTTAGGTAAACCACACGTTTTATGAAGTAATTCACTTTGATGAATAATAAAGAAAAAGATAAAACAACTTTCAACGTCAATGAAAGGTATCTAATTGTGCCGTTAAAAAGTTATGTGAAGCAGCTACTAAAAGTAAAAATAAAACTTTTATAGATATATTATGTAATGGAAAGTTGAATAAGATAATTCAACTGTACAAATACCTATTATGTGCATACCTCCTTTTACTTCTATTAGTTGTTCAATGCAAATATTTATAGAAGTATATTTTCCCAAATATTTTAAGTAGATTACATTCGTGACCAAAAAACTTCGGAACTTCACCTCTATTTTCCAGTAATACCGTAGGCGCGCTCACTAATAAATAGAGAGACCTCTTACAATTTATAAGGATTCAGAAGTTGCCAGACCCCACATACATTTCACTCGCGTGCAAACAAAGTTCCGAGGACATTAATTACCGTGATAAGATAAACCCTCCCAAAATCCGTGGGACCAAAGACGTGGCGGTGTTGTACAAACAGTTTATTTACGAAGATAAACCGATGTCACGGCATACACGGGTGTACGCCGTGACATCACTCAGGTAGTTATTCGTCTACATACAGTGCATAGTCTCCAGCTATTTTATGTTACAAAAGTTAAGGAACATGCAGCCCACGTCGTATAAGTCACTCTCACCGAACATATTTGCAAAATATTTTATTGTACCTAATCCATACGATCATCAAAAGTCGTTATTATTTTACACGGTACTGTAAATGGTTTTGACGCTATAGAAGACTTTCTTACAAATAATTTAAGATAAGGGGCTAATATTTCTACATTATTTAATTATTACAAATGTGTTGGCTTTTTTGAAGATTAAAATTAAATTGCCTAAAGTTTTCCATGCCACACCTTGCCCTTTAGAATTGAACATTATACTAAGAAATGTTGTTACAAAAAGAGAACATAAGGTTATAGATGGACAACTGCCATAACTGCTTCCGCAGAGGAATTACGGAGGATTCTAAAACATTATCAATCTTTCTATTACATCGAGCGGAGGTGCCAAAAATCTACTGTAATCAAACAAGCTCCACATCGCCAGAGACGCCAAAATCAATAGCTTCCGCCGTATCGACATTATTTATATGTATTTATAACGCTACCCACAATAAATCTCAAAGCTTTAAGCCATCGCTTCTTAAAACTTATTACACAAACTATGTTTAATGAAATCAAAATGAAACCTGCGGAAACAAACACAAAATAATGAAATACAATTGTTAATTTATTTAAACAACCAATACTTGAAATGATTATTCATATCTTCAGCTACCATTCACAATACGACTACAATAACAGCTAATTCAGAAACTTTGCAGTAACATGAATTACACCAGGAAAACTTTGTTAAGCCCGATTTCGATTTAACTTGCGGCTTTATTAACAAAGAACGAGTGAGGATATTATAAATTGCATACGCATTATATGTAACATTTTATGCTAGCTAATTATTATTGTTTACGTTTATGTTCCCAGAAAATTTATTATAATCTTTAAGGTACATTTAGTCCAATATGACCTAAATTTTTCACAATCCAAAGTGATTTTCATTCTTACAACGAAGTAAGTCTTTAAAAATTTGTATCCACAGAATATTAAAATGTCGAAACGAAAATCGATAATTTAGTTTGAAAATGAATGGAGATAACTCAGCCAAAAGCACAACTAATATCACAAGGCAAGCAAATAGTCTATCCGACTTAATTAATAGTGCGGTCGTTGTCATCTAGACTGGCACTTCAGGAAGAAGCACGTTTATTGGATATGGCCACGATTGATGATATAAGTGATAGGGATAGTGAAAAAAGACCTTATACGAAACGTACATACTTCGAGTTTAGTAATTCTCTTCATTCACCTCTGATCAAAAAAAATAATAAAAGCTCAGAGGTCAAAGAGTCCTTTCATAATATGAAATATTTCATATTATTAAGACCCATTATTTGGTTTACTTATTGCAAAGAAAAAACTTCTTTTGGTCTTTTTTGAACATTGCAAAAATGCTATTTTACATAGTAGCGTTGCATTGGAGATTTCATCTCTTTTAGTTGTAGAGACTTACAATCTGGGAATTCTTGAGAGTCGAGGACTCATTAATATGGATTGTTTTACATTCGTGTAATATTTCATTCTAGACACCGTTTTTCATACACACCTATGAACTTTACAATACATCAGAAAATTTCTCTATTTCAAATATCTACTATAAGTTTATGATAACTATATATGTAAATTCCCAAAGATAGTGCCAAATCCAGTTTAGTTGTTTCAACTAAATTTCACAATCTTCACTAAATTTAATACAACGTGTTCAAAACATACTCTTGTTAGCGAGCCAAGAAATTGCTATCACATATGGACCCTAATAAATGATGACAGCTATCTTGATCGGCTCGGTAGGACCATCTCGGTCGGAGTCGCTTGCAATATCCGGCCTAAAATAGTCTCATACTTTAAGACTTTCTTAGTCAAATGACGAGGATGTTATTTATAGTAAAAAAAAACACAAAAGAGATAAATGTATTATTATTGACTACCACTAATAAAAAGCATTGCGTTAAATTAACGATAAAATAGTCGCTAAATAATTATAGAACTATAAAGTCTAGTAATACGAAATAAATACAAAATAATAAAAGAACGGCAACATAAACGCAAGGCTTAGAAGTTACGAACCGTACAGCCCGTCATAACAATCTCAGTAGACATAAACCAGGGAGAAAATAAAATTAAATTCTTGTACAACTCCTGAGCAGATAGTACTTCTCTTAAAGTGGAAATCATAAAATGTTATCCCATCCTCCAAATATAAGTAGTAGAGATAGCTTTGTGTAAGCCAACAACTTATTATGGATTTTAGTACGTTGAGATAAATTTTTGCAAAACAGTTTTTGTTTGCAGACAAAGATATCTATTTTTTAAAACTTCTGGTAAAATACTGCTGATAATTTACTATACCGAACGAATAACAACAAATGTAAATAAAACAGTTATAATCCAATTCCATATGGCAAAGTTTGCGGTGCGATGGTACATTACAAACAGTTGATTATGAAAACGAATGCCGGGCCCAAGTTATATCCCTGTGGAATTCCATAAATATTTTAATTGCAAAATATCATATGTAACATTGAAGGGTAAGTCACATGACCTTTTGTTATAAAATGGTAATGATAAGGGTTATCGCCGTATAGTGTAGGAATGACCTTTATTTACCGAATATTTTCGAGAAATCACTTATAGCACTAGAAAAAAGTAAGCTCGCTTTATAATATTTAATGTGATATAAATATGTATCTAGTATTTAATGAAATAAAAAGGGAACAATATGACAAAATAGCTCAAAGCAAATCCAGAGTGGCACTGCAAGTTACGCCATTACACTGGAAAGTTTCGTTTTGTCCCAACGTGAAATCCAGGTCGGGTTAAGAGAATGGCTTATTCAGACTTTACAGGCTGACACTTCAAGTTTCTCTTTGGTGTCTTTGGCAGTTGAAAGTTTAACAACGACAAATGGGGTGTAGCGTCGGCATACTCGGTACGCACTCTCTTTTCGGACTGAATTTATGTAACTGTTGTGTATACCTACTACGTTTACGATCGATGTAAAGGTGTTGGGTTATTTATGTAGAGCATTCTGTACTCGGCAACTCTTCGTTATAGATTGAAGAACTACAACTGTTTATTAAAATAAAATAATCTGCATCCATTGATTTACAACTATACTGTGTAAATATATTCAAATTCAGCATTAAGGTGTGTAGACCCAAAGCAATTAATTAATCTCAAATACAGAAATCATAGGAAACAAGCACATTGATTTTTTGTGTCAAACGCACATCGAGGGACATTCATTCCTGTAAAGACCAACGGTGAAATATTTAAAGCCTTATTCCCGTCTTACGAGCTCATTTGACACGGGCGTAGAACCCTTGTCACAAAGAATAGGCACTAGAGCAAATACAGTGGAGCTTTTCGCTTACAATGGGGCATTTCAATGGCTGTTTTTAATTAGGAGGATAATTATGTCCTCGTCTTCTTTCGTGCTCGTAGGTCAAACAAACGTGAGGCGTTAGGAAATGGCCTTACCATTAATGAAACTGGAACCGATAGCGAACTAAGACAATTAATTACTTTCAGCGAAGGCAATTTGTTACTCGCGAAATAGACGTCTCCTTTGAATACACAATGTTAAATTTTAATTGGAGGAATAAAATATACATAATATATGTAATTTACAAAACTAGCCCTTTTTATACAGTCGAAAAGTTAAAGTCGGAAAACGTTTCAAAGCTTGCTTTAAATAGGAATTTTTATATGTGTAAATTTTTCGACTGGCAAATGCTAGGTGAAAATTACTATACCGGTTAGTTCGCTGAAATTCCGATGGGATGAATCGATAATGGTGAACGTTATAACAAACAATGCCAATAATTACCCGCCGATAGAGGCAATTAATGACTTGCAGAATGCACGATCCATTGTGCTACATCATATTATGAGCGAATTTGAAACTCGTGACGTACCTACATGTAATGATCGAAGTTTTATAATAACGGGCATTATATGTGACGTAAACAGATAGCAAAGCGGTATTAAATTAGTGAAAGGTTAAAACCAAAGGCATTACCATCACTGATTTTTCTAATGCACGGAATGAAGTGAACCAGACTGAGAAGAAAAAGTTAAAGGTGCGTTTATTAACCAGTTGTCGGCCATCTTTAACTTTCCTTCATTATTTTCTTACCTATGATTCTGAAATCATTATAACGGCAAGTTACGGGTTCATTTACACTATATCTACTCAGTTACTTAGAACAAAATATTAACTTAATATGCGTATTTGTATCACTTTGCATAATCAACGTAAGTCATATTTGGTACACTTGGACAGTAAAACATTTGACTATTAGCCTTTTTAAGTTTAGATAAAAAATGTATCAAAAAACAAATAGAAAATGATTTATTCAGAGAAAGATCTCTTTAGAATGAGAAAACTACATTTACATCAATACACTCAGCTGCGCTAGATTTCAAAGTAGGAATTCCATAACCATTCATATTATAGATCTCACATACTCCACATAACGCAGATTGCTTATTTGTAGTTACAAGCGGAAACAATATCGCCGCTACGTTGTTGTAAAGGAGTATCTAAACACACAAACATGTAGTATGTAGCAAACCCACGCGAATCAGCCTACGAAACTTTTACACTATACCAAACAGATTGTACATTGTACATCATTCTGAGGGAAGTCTGAACATCAACCAGTCTAATAAGTTCAATTGTAGCATTGCCACAAACTTGTTCAACAGTACAACGGGAGAGATTCGAAGCGGAAAATTTAGTGAAATGTGGTTAGCGCTAGTTTTCATATCAAAAAGGAATTTTCGCCAGCATCTAGACATGGGAACATTAGACTCAAAACGTGGTTGTAAGAAATCTGGAACATTTCATGATGAGAGCGTTGAACGCGTTTCATCCAGAGGAATGTAGTACGACGCAAAAAGCGTATAGGTACCTACTTGCCTACTTCACTAACGAAAACTAGTTATCAAAGCGAATACATGGAAAGGTAGATAGAAGAAAATGTTTTGATTCGACAATAACGACAGTATCTCACGTAATTTTGTGTTCCAAAACTTACGCTGTTCCGTTTGTGGTCGATTGAAATTTATACACCAGGTACGGACTGGACTGTTAAGTTTTTAATAGGCAAACGATAAGACAAAAAAAATCCCATGGATTTATATTTTTTGTGGACGAAGCTTCATCTGCATAGTGTTGTTGAGATTAAGAATGTCATAATAGTAGCTTAGTATAAAGTTAGATGCGTATTCCTCAAAAATACAGCAAGCGCATTGCAGTTATCTCCGTAAAAGATTTTTTTTTTCAATAATAAAGCCTCAAAGCTTAGAATTCAATGCAGTGTGTATATATTCATAAATTCATGTCACCGTGTTTTTCGACCGACGAACCATAAAAGCGACCGTAGAATGAAATGCAAAAAGTGGACTGTCAGATTGTCCCTCAGATTAAGTGTACATAGTGTAGTGTATATCTAGTGAGATGAAATTGATTTTTCTAACCGTTATGCAACATCTGCTCTCAGATTCACTCGTTCTATGCATATGTTACATATTTATTGGAATACGATCAAAACAGCCTATATATTAACCCACAAGATCCAATAAAGTTGTCGAATAAAATTGAAGACACTTTCAATAAAATATTTAAGAGTAGGAACTATTTAAAGTAACAACTGTTCAGATTCTAAACAAACATTAAATAGCTGAATAAAATAACCTCTCAGAGACAAGGTTTATGTTAGAATGCAGCCTGATAGATGAATAACAGTAATCAAAGAAATGGACCTAGAAAATGTAGACAGTTTTCTTTCACGACAATCACTTCGCAATAAAAATTGTATGTTCGATTTAAAAATTTAAATTCGTTTCGTTCGTTCGATTAGAAATTAAAATAAAAAGTAGCCAACCATCCAACATCACATCTTCAAACAGCCTTTATAATATTAGTAAGATAACTATGAATTTTTTAAGTTTTATTTTTTAATTTTTTAGTTCCGTCTTTAGACCTTATTTCTTGTTAAAAAGAAGCTTATAAAACATTTCAAAATAATATATGATTATCGCATTTGTGCCGTTTTATCCAAGATATTGCGTTAGGCATTTCCAGAACCGTGTCTATCATAATATAAGTATCAGAAAAAAGTAACCCTTATTGGGTTACTTTAGCCGCAGCTACTAAAGCGGCACACAGTTTCAGGTAAACGTTCTTTGATATTCACGTAAAATTCTTTCCCTTGAAATTTAGTTTTCCCCCCAAGTCCACCAAAAAAAGTATGTTAAGTCTTTTACTCACAAAATACATTTAATTGACGGCTCTCGTTATTAATCTTTTAAGACCAAACGGGTCACCCCGAGTTAAAGGCTTAAGCGGACAACGAACCACGCGAATGAGGTTATAACACGATTTAAAAGGCTTTGCATAATATTAACAAATTGGACTACGTCTTTTGTTGTAACTTCGATATACTTTTCACTAGGTAACCAAAATTTTGTTACTAAAATAATAATAATAAATCATTTTTTTATCTATTATATCTAATCATATGGAACACTAAGAACACCGGATGGAAAGTAATCACGATCGCGGGTGGATATTTGAAATACGTGAAAAGTCGGTGGGGTATCGCTGGCTTCGAAGAAAAAGGTGATGTTAAGAAAACTTTTTTAAAAATGTCACCATGTGTAAATTTTCTGGATATCTGTGCAACACATCTCCCACGTAGAGAGTAAAAGGGAACGCGCTTACAACATTTTTTTTCTTTTCTTTTTTTATGTTATGGATTTTATATTATAAATAGCAAACGAACATGATGCCCACCTGGTGGTAAGTGGCCACTGCCGCCGATGGACATCCGTAATCAACCCCACATAAGATCACAGATGCGTTGTTACACCTGATAACTAAGTCGGAGCGCCTCGAATAAATGTGTTTCCGTTACCCTTCAGAACAGAACACAGCATCACTTAACACTACTGTTGTAAGGCAGAAATAGGCGTGGTGGTGGTGCCGCCGGAGTTGAACCTCAAAGGGTTCTACCACCTTTAGTGCCTATTAATATTTTAAAACTTATACCGAATAAACGCTAACCCGGTTCACCTACGCGACCCACAGACAAAGTGATAAATGGATCTTCGCGAAATTTGGCAGACATATAGTCTATTACTGGGATGAATAAAGAATGAAACACTTTTCGTCCCGGAATATTGTCCAGATCCGGACGGAATAATGATATACTTCGTATCTACGTTTTTATACGTGGCGTTTTTTGAGGTTCTAGGAAAAATATTGATGGTAATCGCGGATAAATTGAACACGCCTTTTTCATCAATATTGTAGAAACTGATTTAATATTCTCAGATATTAGGAAACTGAGGTTAAAAATATGTATTATATTGTAGGCCTTGATTAAGAAATGGGTTAAAAAGTAATTTGAATTAAATTAATTCAATGACGTGAATAATTTAAGTACCTACATTTAGTAGTAAAAGTGACATGGGCATACGTTTAATTAAATTCGTTATAAATTTTACTGATTAAAGACTTTCTACATATTTTAGACATACAAAAAACGTCCATCGATACGTCCCATTCATAATATTTACAAGATGATGTGTGAAAGAAATTAAAAAAAATATGAAAACAGAACATCTGTCATAATGAGAATGTAACTCGCGCTCGCTGTCTGTGTCTTTAAAATTACTTACCGCCAAAACAACGGGATTGAATTCATGAAAACGTAGATATATTCATAGAACGAATCTTAACTTAACATTTAGGATTTATTTCATCAAAATCGATCAAAATTATTACCATTTAAAATCAGAAGTAACTTTTCTTACGTCGAATTCTCTATACATATAGCACAACGGCGCCTTCTTCTTAATACAAATGGCAGAACAACGTTCGCCAGGTCAGCTAGTATATATTATATATGATCATCACCT
>DWNY01000364.1:0-17034 GCA_018250635.1 Telegonus apastus | reverse complement strand
GTCCTCTTCGTAGCGCCGAGGACGGCCACCGGGGGGTTTTTAGTGGGTAAAAATCCCACATAACTCGGCGTCGCTCCTACGGCGACGAGTTCCTTTTGAAGGTTTAACCCCTCGACAAAAAAAAAAAAAGTATGTCGGTCTAAGTAAATTACAATTTTATTTCATAGAAACGATTTTAATATATGCAACATATTCATAGTGTTTCAACACGTACACGCACATATAAAAATTGGATTATATTTAAATCTAGTATTTTACGGTATTACTTATGAAATTATTTATTTAATCCTTCTGCACTTACTTAGTAAATTAAGCAGCGATTTACTACCGTTGTTTCCAACTCGTATAACTGGAAATCGAGTTTGTACGTACCTGAAACAGATAGTTGATGGTTAGAAATAGTAACAAAAAAGTTGGTTGCGTTCTGCGTTAAGGTACTATGAACTAAAGTACTAGAGAAGACACTGCATACCACTGTTGTGTCACGTTCAACTGCGCACTGCGGCCGCACTGCACTCAGTCGCGTGCTCTTTTCATAGTTTAAGCGGATGACATGCAAACCCTTTTGTAGCTAATCAAGCGCTGCAGTTTTGAAAGATACGTTGGACAGAATTTTTATTGTTTCAGCGCTTCAGTGGCTTTAATCTTTAAGTTACAAAAACATGATTTGTTTGAAGTAGCTTCTCTAGTACATAGTATATCAATAGTTGCGTTAAAATTTTACGACATAATATATTTAAAAAGAGAACGGAAACCAATACGGTTCCGTGTTCAGAGTGTTTGTATTACGGATGGTTACACACATTCGATTCGATTAGGCACATCTTGTTCGATTTATCGATTAATGAAATTCATTGCAAAACAAGAAATAAAGTTAGTATTTCATTATTCGATATTCCAAAACAATACAGAGGAACAATAAACATGATTGCTACATATTTGTAATATTAGTGCCTTGACACACACAAATATAGAATCAAAATAAAGCATTAACATTTATAGTAGACTAGAATTGAACGAGAAACCCCGCTATATACGACGAAATTTGATAAATAAATCAACGATTCTTAGGTTGATAAAGAATCGTACGTGTGCTATCGCCTCATAAAAGCTCAGAAGTAAACAGAAATCTTGTACGGCGGTAATTAAATTATGGAGTTTAGTTCTGCCCCCGATAACTCTAACGGGATTAGATTTAAGCCATGTTCCATTGGTATATAGTATTCATAATCCTGCTTTTTGTTATAAGATGATGGCTTGTGATATAAATAATACGTAGTTCCTATAAAAGTACTATGATTCGTTGTTTTTCTTGGAAATAAATAATATTAATAGATTGCGAGTAGTAAAATATTGAACTTAGTTTTCATTTTTTTACAGTAGTGAAAAATAGAGTAGAGCAGCGTGGTGAGGTATACTCAATGCATCCCAGTTGTAGGAAAAGACCCTTGCCCAGCAGTGGGACATGAATAGGGTAGCAGAGTGCGATATCAATGAAGCAAGAAACAAAGGATTATTTCTTTTTATTTTATTTACTGTAGGGTAAAGGGATTGGTAGATTTAATTTTAAATAGGTAGGCAGTGTAGTTAAATAGTTCAAGTAGGTACCTAGTTAAAAATCCGGTGGTCGAAACATCAGAGACGCACTCTTGTTTATAAGTTGTGGTATATGCGGTCTTAAGGAATTAAAACTGGTTCGGCTCCTGCAGCATCACAGCCATATCTATTTCTGCCTAATAGCAGTGTTACTTGTGGCTGTTATGGTTTGTAGGGTGTGAGATGGGAGACATACTTAGACAAGGCGTTCTAACTTAGTCCTCAGTGTAGCAACGAATCTGGCCGAAGGACTCTAATCATATCTGAGGTGGATCATGGATTGATAGGCAGCAGACCACTTACCATCGCGTAGTTTGCATGTTCATTTGCTACTTAGTTATTGCAGAAAAGGTTATTTTAAAGCCTCTTCGTTGTTTATATGGCATTTATAGCCACAACTCATAACACTAGTAGACCAGTCACAATGGTAGAAAATCGACCATAATTAAAACCATACAAAAACTAAACATAACTCCAAGTAAAAAATAAACTTGTATATGTATTTTAATGTGTGCATAAGAAAAACATTCATTATAGGAAAAATGAGGTTTAACTTGTTAAGCTGTATTTACAAGTAATAACCCAATTTTTGACATAGAAATCTGACATAGTTGACAATTTATGTCTTTTATATCGTCAGTATTGTTATCAGTGGTGTAAATAATGAGTATTTTATTTTGTTTAATATAATATTTGTAACACTTATTAGACATAAACATAATCAATCAATAATCTTCCCTGCATGAACTTTCATGTATGCCTCATCTTACACTCCTCCGTGCGCTCAGTGTTCGAAAAATGGTTCGCAAATTATCGTTTCACGTATTAATGTACAGATTACAAAATAATAAAAAGCTTCATTGTTTGATTTTGTGAAGAATTTATTTTGGAAATGTGAACAATGGATTTAGATGAATGTCATTGCCCCATATGCACGATATATTTCAGTTGACGTAAAAACACAATGGGATAAAGGATTTATTTTATTACGAATTCCAGACTTTGAAAATCTATTTGCATTCAGTAGATTTTATTCAGATATCCTATCTATGGCTGCCTGTAATTTTTAGAGCCGAAAAGATTTATTGTTTTTTTTTGTTTAATGGTGCTTATCTCTGGATGTACCAGAGGGTTATAAAATTGTTTATTAATTTAAGAGGATCTTTATTGGAACTTTTATTTAGAAATATAATTAACTATAGAGCGGTTAGATTGTCGACGACTGAGTTATCGTTAGCTCCTAATAAGTAATCATGTTTTATACAAAATGTCTATAAATACTATTTTTAATGCAGCAAAGAACCAAGAAGATTGTTCAAGGACGTCACACGATATATGAGCATGACACTGACCTTGTATCAGAAAGTGCTTATACACTAGTCATTTTCGCTGAGTCAGGTGTGACTACATAAGATCTATTTATCTGATGTATAATCACTTAAATTACTAGAAAACCAGATGTACCAGAAAATGTATAATCACTTAAAATTTCAGTCTATAGTAAGCACCAGGGATATAAACCAGTCAATCCCAATACAACAACAGGTTCTTAGAATATTCTGCTTAACTTGAACTCAACTTGAGATAGATAATAAAATTATCTCGTCTCTGATTGGCGCGGATGTAAATAAGTTTATGTGGCCACTAAATTAATTTTCCTGATCATAATCCAATACAAGTGTATATACACAATCTCTGGTATAGTAAATGTAACTGCATAAGATCTATTTAACTGATGTGATACCAGAAAATGCACAAACACAGAAACTTTAATATATAGTTACAAATATAAATATAGACCAAAATAAAACAACCGGTATTTAGAATGTTTCGCTAATCTTGAACTAATCTTGAGACACGGATAATAAACTTATGTTGTCTCTAATTGGTGCCGATGTATATAAGTTTATACCACCTTATGGTCGAATCGTTTGTGGTTCGACTCCGGCCGCACCACCTGTATACCTATGTCTGCTTAGTGCAGCAGTGTTAAGTGTTGCTGTGCGCTGGTTTGAAGGGTGTGGTAATGGAGACACTTATTCGATGCTTTCACACTTAGTCTTCAGGGGTCTGTGGCTGACCTCAGGTAGGACTGTGATCTCATCTGAGGATTATTACATATGTCCATAGGCGGTAGTGGCCACTTACCATCAGGTGGGTTGCATGCTACTTCCATAAGATAAAAAAGCTACTAAATATGTTTTACTGAGATAAATCTAAAGCAAATGTGTTGTTAATAGAAATGTCGGTACCTATATTAATAAGTTGCTTACATAGACTTATTGAACTAACATGATATCAGACGGAGCATAATCACTGAAATCTTCAGTATATAGTTGCAACATAACCGTTCTTAGAATACTCCTGAGATGCAGATAATAATATTATCTCGTCTCTGATTGGCGCCGATGTAAATAAATTATACCGCCACTAAATCAGTTTTACTGAGCTTAATCCAATGTCACGGCTGGCGCCATGTCGGTGATCTGTCACGTGTCACGTGACGCATTGACCACTAGTGACTCAGTGGACATACCCGTTTCCATTAGACTAATCAAATGTTCTTATTCTGTATTTCTTTGTTGTGCTGCGTGCGATTGTTCTTATTTATGTTCTTATGTCCGTCTGATATTTTTTATATGAATGGATCGAAAATGTCACAGCATAATAAATTGTCTGTGATTGTGCCTAGTTCCATGCCATGTTTTCAAAATGCCGTACACTTCGGTTCGGCTAAATCCGAGATTATTTTAAAATGGTTGTTATTTTCACGTTACAAACAGACACTTCGATTCTATTTATTTGTACAGATATACCTTGATATAGATAACGTGTTCGAAAATGAATGCCAAGAAAATTCTATTCATTACTGTGGTTTTCCTGACATTATTAAAAGTAGGTAGTGACTATTTCACCTCGAGGACACAATACCCGTGACTCACTGCATCTGTCCCACTCCAGCCAATTACAACTTCACCTTGCCAAACAAGGACAAATTACTTTAGAACGTGCATCGAAAGTGCGCCCGAGTAACTGGGTCGCTATAAGTCGATCTCAATTCTAATTTCAGATGTTTGAGTACTAATGATAAATACGGTACTTGACTCGTGTACCGATACTGGATACTGTATTACGTAAGTTTGAGTCTATTTATGGTTATTTAGTTAACGGGAAGAGGGTATAACTTCTTGGTTCAGCAATGAAGGCACCATTGCCACACCTGCCTTATAACATAAGTGATACTCGCTGCTGTGTTATGTGTGTGTTTGAAACGGGTGGTAAGGACGAGCCGATTATGAATTGAGCTACGAATGTGACTAATTTATGCGACATCTAACCACATAAGGGATTTTTTTTCCTAATATCGTAATTATATCGGACAACATGACGAGTTATTCAACATTCCGCTTTAAACTTACTGAACTTAAGTGATTGATATACTACTAGAGAAAATTTATAGTATATCGATGTCTTAAATGATATAATTTGGATAAACATATTCGCATGTAATGCGTTTACAAATCTATACAATTCAAATTGTTTTTCCAAACGCGTAGTCTATATTTTTAGACTATCCTCATGTATTCTATCAGCGCAGCCTACAAGATTCTTTACAACAAAGAGCTATTTGTGAGACTTATAGGTTCATTCTAATACAAGACTATAAGCACCTTTTCGAGGTATAGACTACATCGTATATCAGGCTTCAATTTTCTCCTAACTGCCTTAGCAGATAGTTTGAGATATACTGTTATACCTCTCATTCGCAATTCGCAAATATTGCACTAAGATTTAAGACTGCCTGGAGAGCGATTCGGTATGTTACTAGTCTATTCTGATAAACAAGATGGGTGGTAGTTTTAGTCTAGAAGTTAATTTTTACACAATATCTTAAAACTGTGTGAAAAAAGAATAAACTTGAAATATAATTTTTAAAAATAAACTCGAATGAACACATCGACGAAACACACATGGTGGCAGAAACTGGTGTGACGGTGGTGCTACCAGACTTGAGTCGTAAAAGATTCTAGAAAATTTCAAATACCTACCAACTACCTAATTATTGGGAAACATGTCGCCATAAATATTTAACAACTTATATCACTCAAAGACCTGAGTTAGGGTTTATTACACATGTCCATGGGCGGCAGTGACCACTTACCGTCAGGTCAAATTAAAAAATAGAAGTATGACGTCACTTCATAGACATAATAAAATTAGAAAGAGAACGCATAAACATTGAATAAATAAAGCTTGTAATTCGTTCTTGACGCTTTTATCTCCCAAATGAAAGCTTTTATTTTTAGGGCACAGAAAGGAACCCTATTACGCAACCTACGCAGTACGTCCGTCTATTCGCCTGTCTTTTAAAGGGCCTTTTAACATTATGCGTAACCGGTTGATATTTTCATAAAATATGTTTTACAACGGAGAGTATCCTAATCTTCTACATTAATACGTTAAGTGAAACCTTGTGGATCCATTTTTTGGATACTACTCGCACGTCGGACTATGAGATTATGCATACGTGAGTTGTTCATGAAGTGAAGGAGCGAGGGATAAAATCCTCGTCAAACCATTATTGTCCCGCTGCTGGGCACGGGTCTCCTCTCCGGGTAAGGCTTTTAAGCCTTAATCCACCGCGCTGGCCAAGTGCGAATTAGTAGACTTCACACACCTTCAAAAACTTTTTTAAAGAACTCTCAGGTGTGCAGGTTCTCACGATGTCTTCCTTCACCGTTAAAGCAAGTGATAATTAATTTCCAAAGTCAAAGATGCGTGCCTGGGATTTTAAACTCCGACCCCCCGATTGAGGCCGAGTTTCAACCATTATGCTATCACTGCTTCACAGAGATAATATGTGCGTCAATAACTGTAACAAATATACGAAACAAAAAAACCCTCATTGTTTACATTACTGACAACAATGCGGACAATGTAAAACACAAATAATCTACTGTGTCCATAATGTTAGTATACATAGATTAGGGGAGACGGCCTAAAATGTGGTCCATTGAAAAAAATAGAAAGCAAGTGAGGTTACCTATCTGTCTATCTATATCAGACATAGTTAAGTAAGTTAACTATAGGTCTCCCATTTTCCCTCTTTTATTATTTATTGGACACTCGCTCTCACAGGCAAGGCTGTGGCAGAAAAATATGTAATAACCATAGAGTTAATATACATAGAGTAGGGGAGATTTATTCACTGGATTACGCATAACAACAGTTGCTAGAACACACTTCATCTGTATAGTGTTTGGTTTTACATTGAAAATATATTTGCAATTCGAAAAAAATAATAATATTCCTCTTTTAGTTTTTAAACCTTCCATAGCCTTTTTGTTAGTTTAAACGATCTGATACGATTACAAAGTTTGACCTAGTAGTCGATTTCTTAAAAATCCAATATTTTTTTTCGTTACCAAACTCTCGAAGGTCAAACTTATTCAGTACCAAAAGTTCGTGGAATCGAAATAGTTCAGAACTTTTACGCTTAATACAAATTCTTTTTATTCATTTGCCGATGCCTTGCTTAAAGTGCCTGGTACAAAGTTTTTATGGTTTAATTATACAAAATGCGAAAGTAAATTTCCTTTGTTGGGATATAAACGTCCTAAATGTTAATCTTGAATAAACATCACAATACAAAGTCACATCAAAACCAATCCAGTAACTTTCGCATGATTGTAAAAAAGTGGGACCATTGGTTTTAGTATAATGTTCTCGATTTTGTGATGACGAGTGGCCACCGCTTCGTTGTGATCACTGCTAAATAGCTATGCTACTTCACAGGTCGGTAAAAATGCATAGCTAACCCTGAGGAGTAAGTTGAAATACCTTGTGTGAATTTTTACCTGATCCTGCAATCTAGAACACAGTACCAGTGTTTCTTCTATTAAAATATTATAAGATTGGGGTTCCGCTACTAAGATATTTACCTTATCAGATAAAATTGGATAAGAAATGAAAAGGTTTAGATTTTTTTCCTAATTTACTGAAAAATCGAGTACCACGGTTTTGTATTAACAAATTGCATCAAAAGAAATATATGTATGTAAAAGTTACCGTAAACATCACACTCAATCCAAATCATCTTGAGAGCAAAATTTAAGAAATTTACAACAAACGTTACAATGTTTATTCTTCCGAACAAAAACACAGTTCACGTCGACCTTAATAAGGTGCCTTGTTAAGTTAATTGTATAATAACTTACGTTGGAACAAGTAAAGAGGTGAAAACGTGGGCACGTGGCAAAGAATATTAGCAAACGCTTGTCACTGACAAAAGATGAAAGTGAGAAAACTACATTTTATTATTATAAAAACAAAAAACCCAGTGGCTTGAAAACAATAACTGAATAGGGAAAACCATGTACTGAACTACGTGGTGCAGGAGATGACAAACGTCTTTTTCGTCATTAAATACATATGTACGCTCAAAAAACATTACCCCCCTTTTGACGCAGTCGGGTAATAAATTAAATATTATAAATGCTAATGTAACTTTGTTTATTATTTGTGTTTGTAACGCCTTCAAACCTTAACTATCTACCTACTCAACCGATAATTGTGTAATTTCCTTACATCTATTTACCTAACTAACGCCATGTTACAATAAAACTTAAATGTGGAATATATTAGTAATGAGTATCATTACTTTATTTATTACATTGGAAATGATATTATTATGTAAAATGTTCACAATTACACAAAAGCAGGTTGTTAACAGCTAAAATCAATCTTAACGTATTATTAAAACCGTAATAATATTACTGTATTATTACCGTCTGAAAAAAAGACTCACAGTCAATTCGCGTGAAAAGGTTTACTTCAAAATAGCACAGTTAATTGTAATAAAGCAACAACTTCATATCTGTCTTTCATTGGACCTCGCTTCAACAGTTAAACACGAAATACAATATAAAAAGGCAATAATAAAAACTGAGAGCTTTCAACCCCCTGTAAAGATAATAACTTGGGCATACCCAAGTCACGGGCAGTAAAATAAACTCCCTTAAGTTTGGGGCGCGAAGTTTTGGGAACACCTTATAATAAACACCGGCTAAGATCAAAACTCAAAAGATAAATGTGAACATTCACTAATAAAATAAGACGGGAAGAAGAATGGGCGCAGTTGGAAAGGTCTGTTTCGTTCGTGACTACGTCTCTCAGTTATTTTAATTTATTAAATGAGCAAAATAGCGAAACGCTGAAAAATGTGACAAATTCTATCGATTCTCTATTCAGACTTTTTAAGATTTTTAAGATGCTCTATGCCCGTTTCTAAGATTTTCTATGCCTGTTTCTATGACTGTATACCTGCTTCTAATATTTTTTAAAACTATAAAATTTGAGTGTGTTTTGGTGTTTTGTTTACCCGCGTTTCAAAGCGGTCACCATACCATTCCGCCAAGCAGAGACTCACAGATTCGATCCCATACCAGGCAGACCCAATGATAAATGACTTATTTCGAATAATAAGGAGTTTGATCGAGTTTGAAGGTCTAATTTCGAACGAAGGCGATAGAATTTGCAATTTCAATATTTAAATAAAATCTGTGAAATTCGACGACAAACTTGGACATTTATGACGTTGGAACATCACGTATGTAATTTACACAATGGAGACTGTCACCAGAATATCAAAATGCCATGCAGGCAATATTATTTGGATTCCCGCGTCAATACAATGATTTAAAGTAGGACATAACAATTGAAGTCGACAATCAACAAACAAGTGAACATAATGATTAATTCAATCGAATATTTTCCATAACATCACATCATCGCGATTGTTATTGGTTGATTGAACTTGGTTCAATAAGGATTGTGCTCCAAAAATGCGGAGTTCCTATTTACCTCTCACTCGTTCTTTATAATGTAAGAATGAGAAACATATACAGAAGCCGCCGAATAAATGTAACCCAAACATTTCCTTTTGACTCAAGTTATACAGTTAATAGAACAACTGAACAAACAAAGTTCGTGCAGACGAATTATTAATAATAGAATAATAGACATTTAGACGTATGAAAGAAACGGAAATGAATTAAGTGGTGTCGAGCTATCGACTGAGAAATATAATCCAGATAGGTAAAAACATTTTCCTGTAACATCAACTCAAACTGCGGTCACCAACACTATAAGGCGTGGAGACTACTGGCAAAAATCCTCATAAAGAGACTTATGTCCAGCAATAGACCTCAAAAGGCTGATATAAGGATGAAACATATGGACGACAAAGACCACTTAATATCAAGTTAATTGATCGATCTCTACTATTGTTTTAAGTTGTAACTACAACTAATAAATAAAGAAATAGGACGTATAAATTCAAGTAAAATGTACTTTCAGAAAATTTACACAAAACTCACGTATTTCAAGTGAAAGGAATAAAGATGACTGTTAAGTAACTAAATAACTTTGGAAAAGGCGCCTTTTATTCAGGACTAGTCTGATGTTCCGAAGGTATTCATCAGAAAGTCTTTCTAAACTCGACTCAACAATAGTTGAAAATAGAGATGGGGGTCCGCGATCGATTAATAGAATAATCGATTTTTTTGGTCAAACATTTCGATTTTAATCGATACAAATGCGACAAAATCGACACACGATTTTTTGTAATTAAAAAATAAAATCTTTCTACTGGTTTTACTTTCTCCTTGTTGTTTTCTTTTTGTACTCAGAGACATTTACAGATACACTAGAAAAATGCGAGAAAATGAAAGACATTTACGAATTACATCCACTAGACATCAATATTTTCGTTCATAGATCCTTCAGCCTCCGATTGGAATCGATTTCAAAATCTTTATCGAGTTGAACTGCCATCCCTAGTTAAAACGATAGTTCTCGTAGCACCATTCGGCGTCGAGTCATTCCACATCAAGAGTTTGTTATAAAGACAAATAGCCCGATTTATTTCCGAACGCATTAAAACTTTTCCTAACTGTTGTTGGTAGTTCGCTATTTACAACCGGTGACCTATGGAATGCGGACCGGTTTATTGCTTTCAACAAATGTTTCGCGGATTCTAGAGTTTGTTTATTCATAAGTAAGTCTAACATTAGCTGTTACCATTCATCTAATACACCGACTGCTAACGTCAACTAAATTTAAACGTAAAGTTTTAACCCCTATCGTTCCTAAGGAGTAAAATTTTTGAATTTTTGTATGTCAATTACAAATTACCATCAAATTTTTATCTGGAAATATCTAAGTCCATTATACATATATTGAAAAACATTACTAAGAGATCCTAAAGCTTTTGTGGTTAATGAAGTATCATATAACCTTTAATCCCTGAACAAATTATTATATTAGGTCTCCTCAAGAATTGCAAAATTGCGTAAGTACATACTTTGAGATAAAGGCAAAATCCACGCTACAAAAGTTACTAATAACTAGACTGGTTATCAACATAATTATTCTCATCCAAATTTATGTAAACACAGGACTATCGCAAGCAAATTAAGTAAACATCGCGCTGCTTAATCTTATTAAATGACTGGAACAAAATACCAAAATAACTTCGTGCGATGTGCTCGTACGTTCCAATTTTAGGGGCATAATTTCCAAATATGTTAAATCTTTCCAAGTTAGCGAAATGTTGCCATTATTTAACATAACGACTGTAGGCTCCATTTTCTGAACATCGAAAACTGAATGTAATTTTCAAAGGTGGTACACCCCCTTTGTGGTTCGATTCCGGCACCGCCGCCACCTATTTCTGCCTTATAGTAGCTAGTTAAAAGCTGCTGTGTGCTGGTTTGATAGTGTGGTAAGGGAGACGACATACATATTCGAGACGTTCCAACTTAGTCCTCAGGGGTAGCAACGCTTCTGTGGCCGACCTCAGGTAGGACTGTGATCTTATCTGGGGTTGATTAAAGATGTCCATGGGCGGCAGTGGCCACTTACATCAGGTGGGCTTACTGAAAAAATATACTTCACCTAAAATCATTTACGAGGCCTTCATAGAGTTGCGTGTAATTAAGGGCATAAGTTCATAAAACATCATGGGTACGCACGGAAAGCTTTTAAAAAGAGGAATGTTTATTTACGAACCAGAAAACCTCGGAATGAGGTCAATAACGTTCTAAGGTGGTAGAGCCCTTTGAAGGCACTACCGCCAAACCTTTTCTGCCTAATAATAGCAGAGTTGCTGTACTCTCGGTTGAAGATGTAATAAGAGAGACATGCATGGTCTTATAACTTAGTCTTCACAGGTAAGACATTTTTTGTGGAGTTGAACCATAATGTAGAACTATGAAGACAGAAATTGTAATTTCGATTATTGAAGAGTGTGGTTTTACTACATCGGTGTAATACACCAGTTGAACTACATAAAACCACCTGTTAAATTGGCGCTTAAGACAAATCGTACCAATTAAAATGAAAATCACAATGATTTTTATTATGTTTCAACGATCTTGACGGCCACAAATTTTCGTACCCTTTTATGGTGAATTTTGACCATTAAAACGTGTAATTAAGGTAACAGGCAATAAAATCTCGCGTGCATAAACACGTTTCACGCAATGGAATGTTTCTATAGTCGCATTCCTTAAAAATCATTTAGTATTCCTGTGGAGTAAAAATTGTAAAGTTATTTCTAACGAGGACTTGCTTTTCGGTGGAATTGAGTGGTTTTTCATTTATATTTGAGGCCTCCTGTTCTGAAGAGTTGTAATCTGTGATTGACTTCAGACGGAACCCCTGTTCAAATTCATTTTTTTATGTTATGGCAGTAGCAAACGAGCATACAGCCCACGTGATGGTAAGTGGCCACTGGCCATGGACATCTGTAATCAACCCAACATAAGATCCCGATCAAGGACGGCCACAGGTGCGCCATCCTTCAGGACTAAGTTAGAACGTCTCGAATAATTAGGTCTCCCTTACCGTACCCTTCAAACCAGAATACAAACATAACATATTAATTAATTGTACAGAGATATTGAAAAGAAATCACAAAATTCAAAACAATAATTTTCAGTCAGTATAATAAATTAGAGGGATAGAATTTAATCTAACCATATTTATTTGAAATTCATCTAAATTCGGTGTCTAACAACAAAATGTATTTGTATCAAACTTTGTTTCCAGATACTGCAGTGATTTTCTGCATAATGTTATAACATGCAAACCATTGCTTGGTATTTCCATGAGAATTTCAAAATTACTCGCAGTGGATACAAGCCAGTTACATTCACCCGTCTTTAGGCAGAAAATTCATATTAAATAAACTGACTGACACAGTTACTATATCTTTGTCGTGTTCTGGTTTGAAGGTAAGGGAGTCGTACCTACTTAAATTTCCAATTCAGTCACGAGGGGTAGCAACGCATTTGTGGTCAAACTGAGATAAAACTCTGATACTATCTGGGCCGCAGTGGCCACGTACCATTATGAACTGCACGCTCGTTCGGTCCTTCAAAATAAAAAAAATGTAGAATCCCAGGATCAAACCACGGTCGAGCAAATATCATAAAGTCCGTGTTTTTGTGTCTATGTTCTTTATGGCACTTATATGTGTAATATTAATACAGATTATATCCAAAAACACTAAAAAATATCAAACAATATATATTCAAAATAAACATCTGAATTTCATTCAAACACCTTATTTCAATACCATTCAGTATAAAATCCTTTGAGCTCATGCGATTCTCCAGGATATTGAATGGCTTCAATTTCCGTTCTACTACAATGTTACAGTGCTTGCATTGGCTTGTGGGTCAAGTTCTGTTGGACCTTACTTTCCGGGTTCGATCCCCGGTCGGACACATGCTAAAATGATGGATTTCGATTTTGATTTCGAACAATAGAGTATTATGCCAATAATGTTGTCTGAATAGTTTAATAGGTCTGTTGCGCTAAAGTATTGTAGTAACTCAAAAATCACCTTTATTGAGTTTAATAATTATAATATCACTAGCTTAAATGAAACTCTCTAAAAATTGTATAACCTTGTAAATGTACACCAGCGAGAAACTGTTAAAAGTTGTAACTGAATCAGACATAAATTTAGTTTTTTGTTAATCCATCCTGGACAAATTCATGAGTTAATTAATTGTAGTACTTAAGCCAAAATCATTTGTCTCAGCACCTCTGATTTCACAGTAAATTAGGGAAAAGCTACAGTAAATGCCGGCCGCCATAATTCAATCTCAGCACATTATATAAGCATTTGTAATCAACTGCAAACAGTGCTGAAGTTGTACTAGATGTCGGCCACAAATACGTTACTGACCCTGAAAGCTAAGTTTGTTTCGTTGTGTAAGTTTACATACACTTGGGATATGCCCTGGAGTGTTTCAGTCTAGTACCTAATTAGCCGTAAAATCTAAACAGAACTAAGATCCAAAATAAACCAAGCACCAAATAAGGCTTTCGAAAACTAGATTCAGAGAATATCCTTTTTGGGAATTTTAGGGTGAGAGATATCTTCAGTCTAAGACCTAATGACCCATAAAATCCAATCACAATAGCAAGATCCATAAACCAAAGACGAATTCAAGAATTATCTCCAAATCCAGACTCACATAAAATTATTGAATCGGAGATATTTCCGTTCTTCCGATAACAGTAAACGTTCCGTACATCCTTATAACGTGTCGGCTCACAAACGATTTCCCCAACAGCAATTTGGTCGAGTGGCAACATTAAGTTTGCCATTTGGCAACGCCCTACCGAATATTACATCAATTTCGTGTACGCAACAGAACTGTCATCACAAACCACTAATGGTATTGGAACACCGTGGCTAATTAAGTCTTTGCTGTTAATTTATTGCTTGTTTGCTGCTCCTTCTACAGTTATAATCAAAATAAATCGCTCGCCCGAAGACACGCAATGCGATCGAATGAACGAGGAAGTTAAGGTCCGACTTAATGCGGTTTGGATTTGTATGTTTATTTCGTAAATCTTTGCTGAAATTCTGATGTGTTGAAAATATTATTTATGGGTTGTAATTGAAAGTTGAATTTGAATGATTTTATAAGAAATTTTATAACGCTCAAAAAAGACAAACTCACAGTTTCTCTCCTGATCTTTTTAGTAATATTGCCTTTTCGGTAGTGATAGTAGGTACGTGAAAATGTAAACAATTATACCTATAGAAAAATAAAGTAATTTCATGTGTTTCGAATAAGATGTACCAAAAGTGCAATAAGTATAACTAGAATATCCTTTAGACTTACGCACTGATGTTGATAATTATTTTATAAATGTAATGGTTCCGTTAATTGAATTACTCCAAGATTCAAATGTACATACATTATTCAATGATCTCAAAGCTAGTTAACATTAGGGGCGAAAGTTTGGAGCGTTATGATTATGATACCCACACGCTTAGTAGGAACTTAGCAAGCGGGTGTCTAAAACAAGACTAAATCTGCTGTCGGCTAATTAGCTGTAACATGAACCACAAGCTTTGAAGTTGAAGCCAGTAGCGATAAATGCCTCGTCTAACATCAGAGACATGAAAAGGCAATCAGTTTTGCCTTTTTTGAGTTTTAATGAAACCGTGATAAAACTCCGTCAGCTAGATCGGGCTTTGAAATGATTATCGACGTTTTAATGCCGTTTTATGAAGTCAAAGCTTTCTCCACAAAGAATTATTGGGACAAAAAGAATAATTTCAATGAAATTGAAGCGCTCTAATTCATTCCGAGATCGTGATTATTATTTGTGAGCGATCATTATTATTACTGTGAATGTTTTAGACATTGTAAACAATAAAAAAAATCACAATTGGACTCAAATTTATTCAATATTTCTTATTACTTGTCTCGAGAAGTTATTATTAATACTGATATAAATGTTTTTTATTACAAAAACAAACATAATGCTATATTTTATTTGTTAGCTATTTTCCTAGTGTTTTATTGTCTTATTTCCTTTACGTCTACAAAATAAATAAAATTTAAGTGTTAACAACTTTTTATTAAACGCGTATGAAAGTATATATGGTATCTATAACAAAAGCACTATTTAAAACAATTTTGTCTGTCTGTTTGGCTGAAGTAATCTTCTAAACGGCTGGACCGATTTTGACGGGACTTTACTAGAAGATAGCTGAAGGTCTAAGGCGTAACTTAGGCTACTTTAATTTTTGTAAAAAGCACTAGCGCGCGGTCCTCGCGCATGCGGCCGCCGTCGCGGGCGTTAATGTAAGTTGCTATTAGGCAGATATTAATGTATGCCTTTATACTTTTTTAACGTGGATGAAACCGCGGGGATCAGCTTGTATTTTATACATTATTAGCTGTTGTCCATACTCCATGTAATTCTTGCAATTAAATTATCTTTGGTCTATTTGCTGGTAGTGGCCACTACCGAGCTTGGACATCTGTGATTAACTAGATAAAATCATAATTCTACATGAGGTCGACCAAAGGTTACCTCTGAGGACTAAATTGGAACGCATAAGTATGTCTCCCTTAATACCCTTCAAGTTAGAACAAAGCGTTAAACGCTGCTGTTATAAGCTAAAAAAGGTGTGATGGTAGGACCGCCGGAATCGAACCACAAAGGCCACCACCTTCACTTTCAGAGGGATCCTTGTATCACAATAGTTTAAAACATATTCTCTGTAATCCATTTTACAAACTGTACTTATAGACATAGGTATCAGCCTCAGCACAGCGGTAGTGATAGAGTATCGGCTGTGTCCTGGCCGCAAGCGATTAAGTTACCGCCTCTAATAAGCAGTCGATAATTTTAGAACATCTTCCTGCGGCAATACATTATGTTGTAGAGATAATGTTTCAAGTGGCGCAGTTCAAGATGCCTTGAGCGCTTACGGTAGATTGGTTTAGAATGGCGTGTAATGGTTTTAACTTGAATTGGTCTTTTTCTTAAACAACTTTAGAAATTGTTCTGTTCAAAACTGAGATAGTTTATTAAACTTTTTTCATTATTATCAAGTCTGTCTGTTAAGCATGAGTCTTTTCTAAATGTATATGCTACAGATCGCTACCACCGCCATACCTGTTTCTGCTTCATAACTGTAGCTTAACGCTACTGGTCTGGTTTGCAGGGTATGGTAAGGGAGACATACTTATCCGTTTCATAAGAATAGTAAGCTAATTACTTTTTCTTACTAAACTTACGGCCACAAAATATTATCAATCGTAAATACAATTTACGAACGCAAATATTTACAAACGAATCTGGCATAAATAAATTAACTGAAGATATTGAAATAAATTGAATGCTGAGAAAAGATCTAACAAACAAAAGAAATTTATTATTGTTAAAATTAATTACTTTCATATTTATTTAGACATGCTAAGTATTTGCCTCTTAAAACGTAAATCCCGGTATTTTCTTAATGTATCTACGATCTGTATCTCGTATTAAATTTACTCCAATATTACTCGCGGACGAGCAGTGGCAAAAGCAACATTTAATTACCACACAAAATAT
>DWNY01000363.1:0-17053 GCA_018250635.1 Telegonus apastus | reverse complement strand
TCCGTCGGAGATCCCGGAGTCCTCCACGCAGCGCTGAGGACGGCCACCGGGGGGGTTTTAGTGCGGTAAAAATCCCAAATAACCTGGCGTCGCTCCCACGGCGTCGGGTACCTTTTGAAGGATTCCCCATCGAAAAAAAAAATAAAAAAAAAATAGGCGTCTTATCCATACAACTCTCGCATGTATTAAATATGGCATGATCGGATAGTACGTCAAAGCCGCATCCTCGTACATCGATGTGTCATTTCACCACTAACCACCCGTTATTTACATTCATCGACCACCCTACGATGACTGGCCTAGATATTATCTTCTCCGCCGTATGCAATTCCAGCTTTTGTGAAAGCATTTATGATAATCCCTTAGTCGGTGGGTTATTATTTTAACCGTAAACTAACGTTGTATTCCGTATATACATAATACGAGTAATTATGTTTGATTTCATGTTTGTAGATGCGCAACTGACAACGAAGCAAAATTTTATTCAGACGTTAATAGATGAGGTTAATGGGAAACATCTGAAAATAGCTACCTATAATGTAAGTAGATACTTTTCATGAAAACCACTGCAATTTTATCACAGATTTTTTGCTTTTATTAGTTAAATAGAAATAATGTATTTTTTGTAAATGTCTCTTGGTGACCGTCATAAACAAATTAGTCTGCTATTAGGGAACTTCGTGCTGTTCTGTCTTACGGGAGTTTACTTCTTATTACCTAGATCAACGTTTAATACGTTGACCTGAATCTGATTTGAAAGTTATTTGCAGAATCGTCCTTTAAGTTGGGTAGAAAGAGATGATAATGGAACGCTCGTTGGTCATGGAGTCGCATTTTTTATTGTGAACATATTGCAAAGTAAATTCAACTTTTCTTATGAAGTTGTTCTTCCTGAGAAAAACTTCGAGATAAGCGGTAAGAGACCAGAAGAGTCCGTGATTGGTCTCGTTAATAGCAGCGTAAGTAACTTTTAATTTTATTTATAACTAGTCTATCCCCGTGGTTTCATCCGCGTTAAAGAAGTAATAAAAAAGACAAACACATTTAAACATAAGTAATACATTGCTCTAATATGATACCTGACTCTAATGCCCGTGGCGGCACCCGCATGCGCGTGGAGCGCGCGCTAGTGCTTTTTCAAAAATTAAGTTCCTAAGTTCCACCTTAGACCTTCAGTTATCTTCCAATGAAAGTCCCGGCTAAATCGGTCCAGACATTTAGAAGATTATCTCAGCCAAACAGACAGAACGACAGACAGACAGACAAAAATTTTTATAATTGTATTTTTGTTATAGGTACCGTATACTTTCTTTATACGTATGTAGTAAAAAGTTTTTATTTTGACATTACAACCAGACACTTCAATTTCATTTATTGGTATAGATGAACCATCTATCTACAGCATATTGGGAATACTTCACTACAACCCTATAGGGTAAACTCTACTTCTCAAGTGAGAGTGGATAGTTGTTTGATTTTAGACTAGTATTTTCGCGGAATTGATACATTTTAATATTTTAACATGTAAGGGGTACTCACGATACGTTTCTTGATTTTGCCGATATTTCGACCCAGTTAGTTTCACGAATTTAATCCTTTTAATTCTAAATACAGGGTGTGATCTTTTATTCTGTTTTTTTAAATGAAACCGTTAGACCCCCGGCTTGTAAAATAGATTATTTCCAAGCCGGGGCTTTAACTGCAGTTAAAGTTTTTATCAAAATCGGCCTCGTTAGTCCTTTTAACATTTTTCGCTAATCCTTATAAGTAGTTACAGACTTCCCCATCCACGCACGTTTGAAAAATTCACCCTATTTATCTCTCGGTGGGCAAGTTTCCATAAGCAAAAGCAAAAAATTAAGGGCAATAGATTTTCTGAACTATAGAAGTCCTCTTCTTGAAGTACCTCTCCTAGAGGAGGTCGGCCTTCAGCTAGGTGAATTTATCTTTTTTTTGTGCTAAGCGGAAAAGTTATTCAACGTTTGTGATGTTCGTCCATTCTCGGATGTTCGCCACGATTTCTTCCTTCTTCCAACTTGTACTACAGCACTACAGAAGTATGCTTTGAGCCATCGATCTAGATTCACACTCTCTACAGTTTCTCTGAATTTAACCAAGGTTTAATCATCTAACCAACTGTTCGGTTACCTACAACTCTGCGAACTTATTTATTTATCGTTTTGGTTTTATTTCAATACGTCCTTCAGCTTAGTACCTAAACTAAGCTACTATATATAAAGTAAAAAATGAGTAAAACGTACGTATATATAAATTGCGTTACAACCCCTGAGGATTAAGTTGGAACACTTCGGATAAATACCTATGTCACACTCTTCAAACCCATGATTCGGTGATGTTTTTACAATAACGCTATCTAGTCCACTAGGGTAGAACTATTCACCTATCTACCTACGTACGTTTGTTTCGGCGGCAACTAATTTTAAGCACAAAGACAGCGAGCGGGAGTTACATTCTTATAATATATACAGAGGCGGCTATTATGTGTTGCGATGATGTCAGTGTAATTTTATTACCTTTAAGAAGTATTTTACAATTGTTTCTGCAATATCCGTTCATACTTACAACGTACCGATTCTAAAACATTCTGTTACCACGCAATTGTATAGAAAGTAGACTTGGCAGCGGCCTTTCTTCCAACTTTGGAAAAATACAAGAAGTTAGTAACGTTCTCGAACGAGCTAGATGAAGGCGTGTGGATGATGATGTTGAAGAGGCCGAAGGAGTCTGCAGCTGGGTCCGGCCTACTCGCACCCTTTGATACAAACGTATGGTAAGACGCTTAATATATATTTTTTGTCAAGGCCATGGCTTTTATGGGGATAAATGTAAACCCTACAATGGGACATATAAAGAGAACCAATGTGACCATTAAGCTCATAATTACAGGTACCTTATTCTAATAGCGGTGCTGGCTTATGGACCATGCATTACGCTTCTTACTCGACTGCGCTGTAAATTCGTAACGGACAACGAACAGTTCATTCCTATATCACCAAGCATCTGGTTTGTTTACGGGTCTTTCATCAAGCAAGGCACTACGTTGGCTCCAGAAGCAAGTATGTGCTTAATGTATATCAGAAGTCTCATTTACAAAGATATACCTATAAGATATCATAATGCATTAAAAGTACTACATGCCCACTACTATCTATGGTCAATGTAGGCCAAATTGAATAACTCGTATGTTTTAAATTTAACTAAAATGGTACTTTTTAAACTAGTACTAGTAATTAATTAGTACTTATTAAACTTTAATATATTACGTAAATTAATTATTCATAAACTTTTTTGTACAGGTCTGCCACAAATAGGGCCATGTCAATAATAACAATACTACCTTATATTTCCAATATAACCTACTTATAGGTAGCTTACATTTGATTGTATCTCGACTAGACTAATGTTGTGTGTAATCAATCAATCTTAGTCACGCCTTCCCACCATTGCCATATACCATTAATCATACACGACTTTGTATTTATTTTTCAAAACTACATACACTTTTATTATATTTTTAGTGTTATTAATTCTCTGCTGTGCTCGAACTTGGAAAAACAATATCTAATATTGGCATATTAAATAATCACCGCGAATATTATATATTACATGCAACCTTTCAATAACTAATGCAACCTTTTGCATTTATATTGTGTATTAACAATAAAAAGTAACACTAAAAATATGGACCTAATTAGGTACATAGACAGGTGCACGTCATTATTTTACTTTAAGTGGGTATACATCTATTTACCTCAATAAAATTACGGTGTGCCGTTATCCGTAAATATCAATTTTCTATGATGTGTTCAGCGATAGCTTCTAAATACCTATATATAGATAAAGAAAATTGATATTTACTCAAAACGGCACACGCTGTATTTTTATTGAGCCAAATAAATACTTAGAGTATAGGAATGGTGTACATCTACTGTACTTTGTCCATATTTTTATGCAATTTAATGTATATCTATCCAATGTAGGAGATCTAAATGTAAGTTACCTATCTTACATTAATCTAATCCACCTATTTAAGTTCCACTGTCTTTTTGTACTAACTACTTATCAAATGCAGGGCCACTTCCTCATTGGTTAAGGTAGTACGAAAACCACAAGATGTTTTCAGACACAACCCGAGTACTCTTCGCAACGTGGTGGCTCTTCATCATTCTACTATCATCTTTTTACACAGCAAATCTAACAGCTTTCTTGACTTTGTCCAAATTTACGCTGGATATTGAAAATCCTGAGGATCTGTACAAGAAAAACTATCGCTGGGTAGCCGCTGAAGGCAGCGCAGTGCAAACAGTTATACGTGATGTAAGTTCAAGATTTGATAGAGGCCTCATCGTGGCTTTATTTAATAGCATTTTTATTGATATTTAAGCAAGATTAGGTTTCGATTAATCTCAATATGCTGTTAAGTGATAAAAAAGCAGTTGAATTGAGAACCTCCTCCTTTTTTGAATTCCATTAAAAATAAGACGGTCTTAGTGGCCCTATACTAAATTACTAACAGCTGTTTGCTAACTTTTCATGCAAGAAAAAAAATCATGTAACATAAGGTAATTTTTTTACCAGCCAGAGGACAGTCTCTATTACTTGAGCAGCATGGTCTCGAATGGGAGAGCACAATTCCACGATATTCAAAGCAACATAGACTTCTTGCCTCTGGTTAAAAGCGGATCAGTTCTCGTGAAGGAACAAATAAGCATCGACCATATTATGTACAATGACTATTTGAAGAAGACTCAGGAAGGTATAGAAGAAGCAGATAGGTGCACTTACGTCGTAGCTCCAAATCCTTTTATGAAGCAATTAAGAGGATTCGCGTACCCTAATAACTCATCTTTGAATGTACTCTTCGATAAAGTGTAAGTTTCCTCAACTTCAGTTCTGTTGTTTTGTTTTTATTTTATCCGGAACATCTTTGATTTATTTAGATACGATTGAAATTACTTATATAGAAATTGGTAATTATTAAAGAGTGCCATATTAGGACAAGTCTTATTTCTTTTGCAGTTAGGTTTGAGTTATTAGAGGAATTAATAAACGCCTCTCCGGATAACCGAATATTGTTTAAAACTGAGAAAAAATTATAAAGCGACAAATTATTAAATACACTGATCTACGGCATTAGATAAACAGTAATCCTTCTTATGTATATTATTTTAGTATCATCCGCCTGAATCAGGCGGGTATAATACAATTCATGGAGCATAGAGATTTGCCCACCAGCAAAATATGTCCCTTGGACTTACAGTCTAAAGACCGGCAGTTGAGGAACAGTGACCTCATGATGACATACATAATTATGATCATCGGCTTGGCTTCAGCCGTTGCTGTGTTTGTAGGAGAGGTGAGATATCTTTCTTTTTACTTAACTACGCCAGTCTATGTCGTTAAAAGTTGAAGATCTGATCAGGATTAGAAATATCTGTGCTCTAGACAGAGAATGAAAGCTTTAGTAATTGGGTACCTCATACATTAGTCAAATTCAATTTAGTAAACTGGTAAGTATTGTTATATTTTTTGTATTATACGGAAGTAAGAAATGAACAGTCAACTTGATGGCTACTGCTAGAAAAGCAGCTTGTCTGACAGTGGTACCTAATTAGTTCCAGATAGAACCTCCCATCTGCTATCTCCGAAGACTATGTTGTAATGGCATGGCGTTAAACATAAGTATGATTATGATTAACTTTTTAACTATATACTTTTTTCAGATCTTTATGAAACGTTATACTCGTAAAAAGATAAACCCAGGGGAGGAATTATGGAAACCCAAAATTAGCAAGGACGTCAGGATAGGACATAATGACTACGACACCCATCCTCCACCATACGATTCATTATTTGGTACTAATTCTCGATACAAAATAAATGAAAAATCAAGGAAGAAAATAATAAATGGTAGAGAATATTGGGTAGTGAACACGGTGAGTGGAGACGTGAGGTTGATTCCTGTTAGGTCACCTTCAGCATTCCTTTACCGTTAGCTTGTAGAATTGGTAGAAATATTTGTTGTTCTATTGTGTTAGCAATGTACTTTCTCATTTATTTTTTAAAACAAAAAAAATCTGATAGAATAGTTCGCTTGAGATAACAATACTTAATCTACATTTTATTTTGATAAGATTGAAGTAGCAAACGAGAATGCAGTCCACCTATCACAGCTTGATTACATACGTACAAAAGGGGTTCATAAATGTGTTGTCACTTCTGAGGACTGTTGCTTTATAATTATGGTTATAAGATAATTGACTCAACAGGCATCTAAACTCTTCTGTCAAAACAAAAGAACTCCACGCTAGAAATGGGTAAACCTACCTGAATAGTAAAGGATAGAAGCATATTAATGTTGCTTTATTTGACCGATTTCAGTTTTCCAAACATTAGTAATGTTTGCTTGCTACATTTGTACATTTTTTAAACACGTTTTAATAATAATGAGTAGGTGTATAAGCATTGTAGATATGTAATTTGTTTTAAAAAAGCGTAGTAACGTATAATAAATATCACTATTTACTTCAAAAATTGTTTTATTTATTTAAGCAGTAAAGCGCTTTATTTTACCGTCAGTCTATAATTCTACTTCTACAAATAGTACCTAGGTTTTTTTTTACGCTTGTACCAATGCCAGTGATAAAATTATAGGTGTCAGTACCTTTCTACTGCGCAGCTACGATATTATGGATAATATGTTTATATTTGAACATTCTGTTTGTAAGTTATTATTTCTAATTGGTGACTGTGGTAAATATATCTCTATCTAGGTGCATTTTGATTTTTTCATTTGATGGCATCGGTCGTTCAAAATTTTACAAGTTTGGACCCAAGTGGAAATATGACTGGACTTGATCTAATTTTATTTAGCGTTTGTAATATTACATGTCAGGCGAGCCAAAGATTGCCTATTATCGGTAATTATAATGATATATAATAGTATCTACCTATTTTTACCCCGGATTTCCTTGTCTGATTTGACATGTTCTGATGCGTCAGAGCGGTACATGTTTTATACATTACTAGCTGATCCCCATGGTTTCACCCGCGTTAAAGAAGTAAAAAAAACATACGTTAATATCTGCCTAATAGCAACTGATATTAACGCCCGCGATGGTCGGCCACATGCGCGTGAAATCCGCGTTAGTGCTTTTTTCAAAAATTAAAGTAGCCTAAGTTACGCCTTAGACCTTCAACTATCTTCTAGTGAAAGTGCCGTCAAAATCGGTCCAGCCGTTGAGAAGATTACTTCAGCAAAACAGACAGACAGATTGACAATTTTGTTAATTGTATTTTTGTTAAAGATAACCTGTATACTTTCATTTGCATTTAGTAAAAAGTTGTTATTTTGATATTACAAACAGACACTTCAATTTTTTTATCTGTAGGTATAGATCCACAGATAATGAAAAACTAGTTAACTATTTACATTTTTGTGAGCGGACATACCAGTGGGTTTCAGGTTCGTGTTTGCGTTCATCTTGTATGAGCCTGTGACATTTATGGTACAGGGAACATTCTAGTGTGGGTCTAAAGTGTAGAAAGTAATATAAAAACATGGATATTTGAAATATTCAATACTTATATATAATATCCTTACGTGTTTGAATACCTGTTTACTTCAGGTAGGTAAGTACCTACTTAATTGAAGGTTAATACCTTCCACATAGACGGAAATACCATATATAATATAGACTTATATGACTCTGGGGAAACTATGTATAGCAGGCAGTATCCTCAGTGATATTTATGAAAACATATTTTACAAACAGATTTCTCCACAAAACTCATTAATCAAGAAACTTTGAATGCGAGCGTGGCCACGAAAGAATCAATTAATGGGAAACACTTTATTGTCGGTACACTTGTTGTAAGTAGAAATTCTATCAAAACATAAATGTAAAAAATAGAAGCCAAGCTTGATACCTATTGCGAATCCCGCCAAAAACATTTCCATGTAAAATGTTACCGAGACAATATGTTGGCTCGCACTGTCAAATAGATATCAAATCTCTGGAATCGGATGCCAAATTTAAGTTCCTAGCTCTTCTGGAAGGTTTTTGATATATAAGTCGGTTAGTCAATAATTACCGTATTTTAAACCTTAATAAAACTTAGGTCAACCACCTTGATTTTTCAGAAAAGCTAAGAAATTTAAAAAAAGTGGATTTTCTTTTATTTGTTCTCATTTTTTTGAACCACTTATTAAAATACTTTATGACAATAATTAACATTTATTAATTGCGAATATATTAAGTTATCAAATAAGACACGTTATAATTTCATACGACTTCTACTTAGGTAGATATTCTTAAATTAAAACATACGGTCGCACTCTGGTAACATAAAAATAATTTGTGTGTCATAATATAATGGTTAGGAAAAAAAATAATATTAATGATTTGCCGATAAATTTGACTGTATTTTACCCCATTAAAGGCTCAGACACCATCCACCAGACACCGTTTATATATAATCATAGTCTCTAAATCGTTAATGTTACGTCATTGTCCACTCAAATTGGGAGTATTCGACCAATCGTACAATGCCGCCTTTAAGCTAGTAATGCGTGAGTCATATACACATACTTTTATTTCTTGGACACTTGTCACTGACAGCTTGACGTTGTATCTATCATAGATATATATCTACTGACGTTGGATAGTATATGTAATCAAAGATATATATATATATAATAGCTAATAATACTGGTATGGCCAGTATGGCCGAAAGCTTCGCACTCATCGGTTTCTATCGCAAAAATGGTAGAGCACATGAAATAATGTTTCAAATAAAATTTAACTACGTAGGTACTATGCATTTATGTATGTATCTTAGATAAATTTATCGGAGACTACAATTTTATCATAGATGCCAATGTCATTGGAGCAAAAGAAACCGAACACAATTTTTTGGGACCTTTGACCAGATTATATGAAACTTTTGAGGCATTTTTATATCTAGCTTATTTTTATATATAGCTTATTATATCCACCGACGTGTTAAATTTTTGATAAGTACTTAAATCTATTACACATATTTTGGTAAATTTAATGTATTACTTTTTGGATAAATCTATCTCAAAGAATCCCCCATTGAGTTGGACGCATATCGACAAGGACGGTAAAATAGTTGGACATGGAGCCGCCTTTGATATTTTGAACATTTTAAGTGAAAAGTTCAATTTTACCTACGATATTATCGTGGCACCACATGTATATGAAACAAAAGACTCGGCGCCAGGAGACTCTTTATTTGCAATGTCAAAGGATCATGTAAGTACTGTCAATCCATAGCCATATATTATGTAAGGTGGCAAAGTTCTTTGTAGTTATGAAGAAGGAGCTCATTTCTTTAGGCTGTCATAAAGCAGAAGCACGGTATGTGGATTCATTGTATAGTAGTTACAATTCGATAATTTAGGACCTGCGTGGAATGTAGTCCGCTTTAAAGTTCCTTCGACATAAAAAAATATCCTTTTTTAGTTTCAAGTTTTTTCATGATACCTACAAAGTAGCAAACGAGGGTGCAGTCGACCTGACGGTAAGTAGCTAGTGCCGCCCATGGACATCTATGATCAATCCTAAGTTAGTTTTAGGTACCTGAGTTTAGCCACAGAAGCTTTCATTCAACTTGCCTTGTTAGTTCCTATGTGGGTGCCTATCTACGTTAGTTTGATTGAGTTGAAAAATTTTGCATTCCCAATCGGTTTTGATAGCAATATATGAAAAGCTAGAGTGACGTCATTCTAAATAGAATACACCATACCTAGTAGGTTCCTATTCTTAATCCTGGAAAGTAAAAAAAAAAAAAACAAAAACTCGTTGCTAAAGTCTTGTAGAGTTCTCATGGTTCTCCTCAAAATTTATTAAGAGAAAAATCTAATTAAGTTATTAATTTTAAACTTGTACAGAAAATAGACATAGGAGCTGCGTTTGTCACCGTATTTATTAGCAAGTTGCTGGAAAAATCGATAGAATTTTCGCAACCACTACATAGAGAACATTGGCTTATGATGTATAAAAGACCGGCCTTGACAGTAAAACACGTGAATTTATGGAAATCATTCCAAAATATAGTGTGGTATGTTTTTAAAAATAAGTGCTTTAATTTAGTTAAAATTTAATCTGAAAATATCTAACTTTTGTATTTCAGTTTTATAATATTATGCATAACATTTATCAAATTCAAATTTATATTTTTGTAACTTTAGATGTATTATATTCACCAGGATTGTTTTTCTGCTGGCTATTCTTTGGTACTCAATGTGTTTAGTACTTTTAACACGTATTCGATCAAAGTTAATCAACGACGATGAGGAATGCTTTCCGTCGCTTTCAAGTATTTCTTACGTGTACAGAGTTTATACTAAACAAGACATTCACCAGACATCCAGTAAGTATAATGGGTAAGTTTAAACTAGTGGTTAGTCTTGACTAGCGAATTCAATCCCGTTATCCTGGTCGCAGTGGCGGAGCAAGATCAAAATTTTATTTATACTATGTTCCTATGTTACATATACGAATGTATATAAAAACACCGAGATACTATGTACTAAAGTATCTACTAGAGAAGCTATTTCAAACGTAAATCGTGTTCCTTTTTTAACACGCTTTAATAGCTTCGGTTGTAACTATGTATGTATGTATGTACTTTGATATCTATGTATCTATGTATGTATGTAACGGAAACATTGAACGTGATTTGACCGACTTAGAAACGTGGGATTCATTTAAAACTTTGTGTACTTATTAAGGACCGATGACAATGCAATAATATGAAAAAAAAAATGCTTCAAGAAACTAAAACACCTTTTTGTGAAAAAACTATCTAAAAGTGTAAAATAATTATTGTAAAAATGCGTGGGATGCTTTTGATATGAGATATCAATATTATAATCCTCTACTCATCTGTCTTACTGTCAATAAAATATTTATAACTATTACAAGACACCATACATCCCACAATGGGTAATTATGGCAATAGTCCGCTTGCTTTAGTTACTTTGGCTCTCTAACCCTTGACAAGCATGGTTCACTTTGAAGGTTGTAGCTGAGCACGGGGAGGATATCTGTGCTAATAAATCGAGTATTTATTTATTCTAAAAGATAGATGAACAGCCATCCTGATATCAGAATGGCTGTCACCTTAAAAAGTAGTTTGTTTTTTTTTAATCAAAGGTAGCAATTATGTAACGATTAGTAGCAACTAGGTAGCAACTTTTAGTAAATATTTCGATGTAAAATATGGGTAGTGACCGGCCATTCTGATGGTCACCGCTAGTCGATAACCTGGGAGGATGGGTAGGGCAGTTGTGATTAATTAAAAATGCCTGCGGGCAACAATGACCACCGAAAACCTTTTTTGAATCTTTTCAATCAATGACAATCTTTTCAAAATTCTACCTTCATCTGCCACTCCCCTCTCTCAAACGAAAACCACTAGTGATTATATATGATATTATGACGTAAATGCACATAGGTATGACTCGAATAATGTTGGCAACATGGTACATATTCATAATGCTCATAACAACCTACTACACGGCGAACCTGACTGCCCACTTAACTCTTCTCGAATACGACATGCCCGTAAAATCCCCTGAAGATTTGATTAAATACGACGTATTGTGGGCGGCTCACAAAGACAGATCAGTAGAACATTTTTTGAAAAAGGTAGGTGAATCTTATTTTTTGTTTTACCTTCATAAATTATTTTTTTGTTTTTTTATTATCCATTCATCAGCCTGCCCCAAATTAAGATTTTTGTCAACCTTCAACTATTAAGTTCTGACTACGTTTGCAATGCCTTGATTTAGTACGTACATAAACGACTTAGGAGCATGAAATAGGTAGGTCTAATATACACGACCAGGAATCCGGCAATAGCTGTCCGCTACTCCGCTTGCGACGGCAATGGTCTAGAAAACCGACGACGGAGATAACTCATCTGCGCCTCCCAACCCATTGCATTGTCCCGATTGGAGTAATATACAAGCCCGTAACTAAAGATCGCTAAAACTGTGTAAACCGGTAGGGCAGTTTCGCCTCTGTCATACTTGTTTTGCTTCGGTAGGTACGAGTTTAACGCTCAATGTTAAGGAGAATTTTATTTGAGAGAATGAATATTGTCGTTTTAATTTATATATTATAGGCAAACGATCTAACGGTAGCGGGGTTGAACATTACAGTCCAATGCACTTCGTACATATTGATGTTTATGTTTAGGTTTGAATGTATTTTTATGGATCGACTCAAAATTTATATACATACATATAAATAAATATCATTAGGCACTCCGTTTTTGATTCATTCGAACAATTGTACTAACAAGATTTTATTGGTTGTATAGTTCACTATTGCAATTTTTATTAGGAATGCACCCATAATTTTGTTGAATATTTGAATTATTTTTATCACAATTGTTTTTTGCGTATAATAACTTTTACAGAATATAACCAAAAATATTTTTGAAGATATGGTCCGACGGGGAAAAGTTCAATTCTACTCTGGAAGTAACATTTTAGACGATATTATGGCACATTATCTTCAAAAGAACTATGTCATTGTTGAAATTTCTACTATAATCAAGAATTTTATCTACAAAAATTACAGACAAAACAAACACAAAGGTTACTCCGATTTTTCTTGTTGTAATTATGTGATTGCACCAACTCCTTTCATGGTTCTACCAATGGCGTTCATATATCCAAGGAATACTACCCTGAAAGATTTGTTTGACAGGGTGTGAGTATAATATAAAGGTTACCTATGTTTACAAACATGTAATTACAACTGAAGTGGTCTTCCATTTCAGTGCAGTTTTTTGCTGGTAATATAATTTATTGAAAAGGTAAACAACATATTATTTATATTACAGAATAAATAACCTTTATAGTAACGGAATATTAAGGGTAATTATTCAGAAGTACATCGTAAGTACAAAAGTGTGCCCGACAAATGTAAGGATGCCACATAAGGCATTAAATTATCACAATCTGACGAATATTTACTGGCTATTGGGAACGGGTGCCTTAGGTGCCTTTGTCGTTTTTATATTGGAGGTAACGTATTTTGCTCATAGAAGATTACTACATTTAAATCAGTTTTTAGACGTTTTTGCATTTGTAGTACTATGCCTATAGTCAGTAAACAATGAATATTTATGTATGTTTTTAACAGGTATAACATGTATTTATTTACACTTTTATACATATTTTTACACGAGTGTAGACGCATGTGCTAGCTAGCGTAAATTGATTTATTTCCTTTTTTTTGCAAAAACGTTCTCAAGCTGATTTGGCTGTACTATCAAACAAAATAACGGCATTTTAAATTACTCGCTCGTTCTATGTATAAGTTATCAATTCTAACCTGAAATCAAACTTAAAAATTCAGCATTTTTTATTTTTTAAACAATTTGTAAAATTTTCAGAATATTTGTAAGAGGAAATTAGAAAAATTGATGGTTATTGTAAAAATGAGAATAAAATACAGAAATCGTGTTACTAATAATATACAACCAGTTCATTACAATTATGATATGGAAATAAGAGATAACATTGCAAGTGAACAAGACAGACGGTTCAGACGACGAATAGTGAACGGTAGACAATACTTGATTGGCAGAAACATTGACGGGCAAACCAGATTTATTCCAACAAATACACCTTCAGCTCTTCTTTATAATCTAGACTTGTATGAAGCAATTTAATTTAATATACTTTAAGCTTTCTGTGGCTCTAACGCATAAAGCGACGTGACCAGGGTCATGTCGTTATATACGGGTAACAGAACATAGGTGAATCATCGGATTCAAGGAATATTGAGCTAATAAAAAGAATATAAGGTACTAATAATAAGCTAGTACGATCTAGCTTCCATGTATGTTCGCTGATTTCAAGTGCGCCTATAGTTATTGAGGATTTGTGTTTTATCTGATAATATATCTGATTGGAAAGATCAGATTTTACTACTCAAACGTTGTGAAATTATTACAGTCTCACGGAGGATAAGGGTCGTGTCTAAGTAGGACTTTTGGCTATTTTATAACAGTATTGCACAAAAATTTTACAGATTATACTCATGTCGGGTAATTTTATAAATAATAAACTGGCATATTATGTATACTTTTAATAAGTGTGAAAATACACTTTCACATTATTATTCTAAAATTCAAATAATGATCATCAACGTCAATCGCATTAGCTTATTTCGATCTTTAATCAAAAAAATATAAATAAAAAACAATCTGAATCGCACTTACTACGTTTTTAATATTCATTATTTTATAAATAATATATCAATACAAATGAATACTTTGGCAAAAGGTCAATAAATGGGTCCAAAATTAATCACAAAAAGTTATGCTTGTTTTATATCTTGATTTAGTACATAAATAAATACAATGCATATTATAGGTACGATTTTATATTCGCACATATTGAGCAGAAATATTCGATGCTACAGGGAAATAAGGTTTATGTAGGTATATAAGATCTAGTTAGATTCTAGTCAAACTCTTTACTTGTAGCATAGAAGTGTCTCGTCCGCTTATTTTTAAGAATTTTCGGTCTACACTATAATTTTATCACATTAACAGTGAAAGTAGATAGCATAAGGCTGTATGGAATTTAAAGATGTTTATACATATTGTACATACAATTTGTATATACGGGTGTCCCGAAACTCAGCGTCAAGTAGGAACTGGGTGATGTACTAGGCTCTACCAGCTCCAAAAAAGACAAATCCAATTCAAAAAATAAAAAATGTGCTCACTGTACCATTGTTGTCGCTATACTTATATAATGGAGCACAGTTAAAAAAAAACAATTAATGACTGTGGAAGACGTGAAGGGCGTCTTTTTAGGATGGTCACTGCACTATATACGTATGTATCTCATTATTATCTCAATGTTATAAGACCCTTTTTACACTGAGTGATACGTAAAGAAGTTGGTTTAGCAAACTTCACAAATATCCTTCTTATTTCACCTAATTGTTTCTATACCAGAGTTTAATTAGACAACCACAACGACTGTACCTTTATTGCCTCTTAACTTTATTGACTATAACTAAAATTAGCATTAGCAGTTACTAATGCTAATTTTAGATACGGTCGCATTTGTCGTTCAGATTATTTACAATTTTAAAATACATAAGATACTACTACACAATTATAACTAAAATACATGACACGTAATAAAATTATTTGTATTAAGAGACTAAAGAATTAAGAGCGAAACTAAAGTTTTATAAGCTAAATATTTTATGATTAATAAGCTTATAGTACTGTAATAATACCGACGTCTGATCTCTTGCTCCCATCTTTGCTGCAAAGATGAATTACACTGAACGCTATTTCAATATAACATCATACAGATACCGATAATACGTATGAAGTGAAAATAATCACAGAAAAAGTATTGCAAAGATTATATAGTATATGATTAAACAGTACAAAAAAACTAACTACAGTTTACTACTACTTGATTAAGAAGTGTTAAATTATAAATATATTTTTTAAAACGTCTACAAATTATCCGATCTGATCCGAAAGCGTAAATAGAAATACGTTAAACATACAATAACAATATTACTGCGAACAAAATGCCTTTATAAATTATCAATATTGTCCGTATGCAATTTAAATTCCTATTTTTGTTATTTATAGGCATCGGATAATATGTAAGCGCTATAAAGTAACACAAAAAAATAATCTACAAAACTCTATATTTATTTGGAATATAGCTAAATGTATTTGGTTCGTGTACATGATCATGTGACTCGGTTTGAACGTGCATTATATGCTAACCAATAGAAATAGTCCTTTAGTTACTCGCATTAACATACAAAATAGAATACATGCGAGAAATTGAGAAACTGAATCGATTTACCTTATTCGTAGTAAAATAAATACAAACTATCTGCTTACTTAAAACCAAATTTTTCTAAGATTATTTTCAGCAGGACGTAATTCTTATTCATATGACATAATATTTAGTATAACTCAGAAGTAACGTCTCAAATATGTGTCATTATAAATATCGTTATACTACATTCATTGTAATAATTTTAATGTTATTTATTACAAGCCTCATGCAAGTCTTTTTAACAATTATTCGAGGGTTATTATATTGTTTGCCGAGCCAGAACGCTTTAGAAATAACTTTTGCTAGTGTGATTTTTCTACTTATCTATTATATTATTGCAACGTGTTACCCGCACATTTCTATAGTGTAATTGTTAACTAAACGCTTAAAATCCCTGGCGATTCTACTTAAGACTAAGAATTAGGATCACAATTTTTAAGTATAAGAAACAGTTTAAACTACATCACGGTGAGTTAACAGCATTTGTAATCGAACTTTGGATCCTCAATACTTCCTAAAAATGCACACTATATTTTTGGTGTATACAATTTTTGTAGCACACAATATATTGAAACTGTCAAAAAGCTAACGAGGACATTGAATTAAAACAATCTAAAAAGATACTTCTATGTTATCTTGTAGATAATAACTCGTAACAATGTAATAATTATATCTCGCATTAGGCAGTACAAGAATATTTTTTCACTAATCAAAATATTTTTGAAATCTTTTAAGTGTAATTAACGAGACAAGATAATCGGTAATGCAACTTTTGGCACGTACAACAGAATGATTAAATTTTGCAACTTGCGATAAATTCATGCAATTTACGTTTTACATTTTACTTCTAAGAGCCTCTTCACGATTTGCCGTTTACACGAGATTTTAAAATAAATTCTTGAAAAATTTAATGTTTTTATTTATATAGTAATAATAGTATTGCGAGATACCCCTAAAGCAATGGTAAGGCCGGTGGGTCGCATTGATTCTTATGGTATTTATTGAAGGTACTTATAGAACAATGATACATGATAAAACTATAACAAATCATTAAACTTGTAAATTTGGTTAGTGTCAATTACAATAAAATCACGTTTCAGTTATTTTCATATTATTGTTATTTAAAGTTTTTTGGGAGTAAAACGATATTCTATCTAA